>SEYY01002023.1:0-50000 GCA_009176605.1 Armadillidium nasatum | reverse complement strand
TAATAATAATAATAATTAATTTATTATTAATTTTTAACTGAAAAGAACTGCTGAGTAATGGATACATCCTATCAGTTAAAAAATTGTCAGAAGTGAGATTCAAACCTATGAAAAATTATCATAATAATATTAATAATAATAAATAATAATAATAATAATAATAATAATAATAATAATAATAATAATAATAATTTTTATAACAAAAATTGACTACAATGCTCATTTACATGCATTTTGAATACCTGTAAATGACTTATGTGGGATTTATTTGCAACTGAGGTAAACATCCATCCTTCCTCTTTTTAGCCACTTTAATATTAATTGCCCTTCATTTATACATATTTTCCTCTTTATCATCATTACACAACATGATTGTATGACTGTTGCATATGCACTGTAATTACTCATGATCAGGTGCATGGGATCCTGAAATCTATGAACGTCAGGAAGGCCAGTAGCCCGGATGGCATTCCCCTCGATTTCTGAGGTAGTGTGCTTCCAAGTTAGCGCCTGTCCTCGTTCAGATCTACTCTCTATGCCTTAATACTAATACTTTTCCTCTATGCTGGAAGCGCGCATTTGTTCAACCGATCCCGAAAAAAGATAGCCGCTCTGACCCTTCTAACTATCGACCTATAGCTCTCACTTGTGTTCTATCTAAAATTTTTGAAACTCTCCTAAACTCTCATTTCCTGGATCATTTGGAGTCTCATTCTCTTCTCTCAGATCACTAGTATGGCTTTCGACGCTCGAGGTCAACTGGTGACATACTTTCCTATCTTACTGATCTATGGTCTTCTGCCCTTAGGGATTTCGAGGAGTCTTGTGTGGTGGCGCTTAACATGTCCAAGGCTTTTGACCGGGTATGGCATGTGTCGCTGCTCTCCAAGCTCCCTTCCTTTGGGTTTCCTCCTTCCCTTTGCTTACTCATGTCTAGTTTTCTCTCAGATCGTTCCATTTCGACACTTGTAGATAAAGCGACCTCTTCCTCTTTTTCTGTCAACTGTGGTGTTCCTCAAAGTTCAGTTTTATCCCCAACTTTATTCTTACTTTTCATTAACGATCTTCTCAACTGCACTTCTAACTCTGTTCACTCTTATGCTGACGACTCAACTCTACATTCTTCTACTCATTTCAAATCTGCTCCCTCTTTTGCTTCTAGAGTTGCTTCTCGTCTTCAACTTTCCGATTCTATTCTTGCCGATCTGGATGGGATTTCCAGGTGGGGTCATAGCAACTTTGTGAAGTTCAACTCTTTAAAAACTCAACTTCTTCACATCTCCCTCTCAAAAACACCTCCCAACTTTCTTATCCTCTTCGACGGCTCTCTCGTCTCACCTGTAAATAACAACATTCTTGGTCTAAACATAAACAATAAACTGTCTTGGAAACCACATATCACAATGGTTGCTAAAGCGGCCACTATGAAGCTGGGAGTTCTGTTCAGGTTGCGAGAATTTTCTTCTTCTGAGCAGTTACTCCAAATATATAAGGGTCTTATTCGTCCTTGTATGGAGTACTGTTCTCACATTTGGGGGGGCTCCGGCTCCTCCTCTCTTTTGGATAGGGTTGAGTCTAAAGCTATAAGATTAATTAACTGTCCCCTACTTTCAAACTCTCTTGATCCCTTATCTCTGCGACGTGACGTTGGTGCACTATCTCTTTTCTATAGGTACTACAATGGCAGGTGCTCGAGGGAATTGGCCTCTCGCATTCAACTTTCCAATTCAATTCTTGCCAATCTGGATGTGATTTCCTGGTGGGGCCACAGCAACCTTGCAAAATTCAACTCTTTGAAAATTCAACTTCTCCACATCTCTCTCTCTCAAAAAGACATCCCGACTTTCCTATCTCCTTCGACGGCTCTCCCGTCTCGCCTGTGAACAGCATAAATATTCTTGATCTGAACATAAACAATAAATTATACTGGAAACCTCATATCACAAAAGTTGCTAGGTGGCCTCTAAAAAGCTGGGAGTTCTGTTCAGATTGCAGGAATTTTTTTCTTCTGAACAGTTACTCCAATTATATAAGGGTCTTATTCGTCCTTGTATGGAGTACTGTTCTCACATTTGGGGTGGTTCCAATCCCAGCCTTCTTTTGTATAAGGTTGAGTCTAAGGCTAAGAAACTAATAAACTGTCCTCTATTTCAAACTTCCTTGGCTCTCTTTCTCTGCAACGTGACGTTGGCGTACTGTCTCTTTTCTATAGGTACTATAACGGCAGGTGCTCGAGGGTACTGACCTCTCGCATTCCACCATCATTGTGTCACCCTCGCAGCACAAGGGGTGCCTTGCACAGGAATTTTGTATGAGCCTGGCAAACTTTAGGTTTGCACGTCGTGGTATCTCCTCCTTTCCAGCCACCTCTGTTCTGTGAAACACCATTCCTTCGTGTTTTTCCTGTTATATTTAATCTACCTCTCTTTAAATCCTATGTTTGCCCTCACCTGAAAGATCTACGTTAGGTTCGGAATTGGGTGGGTTTTCTATTATCTTTTAATTATACCCCCTCCTTGAAAAGGGTTCTGCTCGTGAGTGGCGGCAACATGTTTTATATATATATATATATATATATATATATATATATATATATATATATATATATATATATATATATATATATATATATATATATATATATATATATATATATATATATATATATATATATATATATATATATATATATAATTTTTGTTCTTAACAGTAAAAAAAAAAAGCTGGTATCAGCATCAGTCATTTTTTTTTTACCAACACCGATTCCTAAAAAATATGCCGATACTTCACTCCATTCCTCTTATATATATATATATATATATATATATATATATATATATATATATATATATATATATATATATATATATATATATATATATATATATATATATATATATATATATATATATATATATAAGTAAATACACAAATAAAATAGCTATTATTGTTTACCTAAAGGTTATTTATTTTTAGTTATTGAGTTAGTATTTTGAGAAAAGATTTTTTAAAATTTAATTAAAGATTTAAACACATACTATATTCCTTTAAAGTAAGATAAAATGAAATAATTAACGGCAAAATGTGATGATAAATACAAATATATTTTATCAAATAGACAAGAACAAACATCTAAAAGCCCCTATGAAGACTAAAAGAAATTTTTCTTAAATTATTGCAATCAAAAACTAAAAAATGAATTGTGTATTCATGTAACTTTACCTTTCTTGGACAAAGTATATGTGGGGCAAACAAAGTTCCCAAGTTACTAGATGACATTTTGTTGCTTTTTTCGTGTAACATGACTTCATAAAGTAACATTAACAATTCTCTTAGTAATTCATAATTCAAAGTAGGGAGTAATAAGAATATTAAACTTATGGCTTTCACTTGTCGATCACGAACAGTCTTCTTCTTCTCATTAGTCAAATTTTTTTTGCACATTTCTATAAAAAAAAATAAATTAAAAAAATAAGCATTTTTATTGTCTAATTTTACTAGTTTGATTGATCAACTTTATAAATAGAAAAATAATTACTTGTAACGCAATTTTCCTATTTTTTAAACTTTTTTTTTCATAGGAGTAGAACTTAACTTACCAGTAACTCTGCAATGAACATGGTACTCTTTCTCTTGTAATATTGGTTCAGGAAGACTTGAAAGAAAATTTTTCAGAACAGATGCACAATCATGAGCTGAATAATTGCCAGATTCCAAATTTAAGCTTTCACCATGTAATAAAGCCGACTTCAATTCAGACTGTCGTGCCACACTCCCAGTTTTACGAAATAAACCTTCCTGACATATGTCTTTAAGGAAAAATAAGATATTTAAGTTACTTAAATTAAAGATAAATTTACAATCAGTCATTGATATAAAAAAAATTACATGTGTAATACATATAATTTTAATATAGTATAATAGTTATCTTCAGAACATTTATATAAAAATTTTTAGAATGTGAGAATGATGGACAGATATTCAAAATTCTAGTACTTTATATTTAGAGCTCTTAAATTGTAATGCACAAACAATCATTTCTAAAGTGTCTGGGGTAAGTTAATTTCGTCTTTGAGTGAATATTTGACCACTACTACTAAACAGCCTTTCACTCAATAGAAGAAGGTGGAGCAGAGAAATAAATATTTAAAAGTCAATATATGTAGGTTAATCATCAAAATATTCATAAAAAAAATAAACAATGATGACTGAGAAAAATATACTGATTTTGATGATGATGATTAATCGTCTCATCACTATATATATATATATATATATATATATATATATATATATATATATATATATATATATATATATATATATATATATATATATATATATATATATATATATATATATATATATATATATATATATATATATGGAAACACTGGGGCTGCATTTTTGCTGGGGCAGGGCTCTGGTTGGGGTTACCTAAAATTTGCAAAGAAGTCAAAAACATTGAAACTTTAGGTTAAGAAAATTAGATATAAATTTAATTAAGGTTTACTTAATTATGAGGAAGGAGTAAAATAGCCAACATTCACTTAAATTAATAATTATATACATTTTCTCCGAAAAAATTTCAGAAAATTATAGATTTTGTATAATAAAAATTTTTAAAAAGTACAAAAAAATTTGAATTTTTTCCCCTGATTCACAATAGTAATTCAACAGGTTTAGTTAGGTAAGATCCTAAGGTAAAGCTTGAAAAAATGTAAGATTTAAAATTATCAATATAACCTGTATTAATACATATCATTGTTACTTTATAGCTATGTATCATAAATTATAATTGTTTAGACTTTCAGTCAATATGGCTAAAAGATCAGCTTCAGCAGTAAGGGAGTACTTTACAATGTTACAAGATAGGATCGAAATAGCTAAATGTAACATCTGCAGTCCGGAAATTAGAAGAGGATCTCCAGGTGCCCCAAGTAAAAAATTTTCAACCAAATATTTATGGGGGCATCTAAATTCAAAACACAAAGATGAGCATTCACTAGCAGAAAAGGAGAGGTCAAAAGAAATAGAAAAGAAAAAGGAAATAGTGGAAAAAAAAAAGAAAATTCGAGCGGTTTTATGAGTCTATAATGATTTGAAAGTTATTTGGACCCAAATTTTTTTAAAAAATGAATAGCGAGGTGAAACCACTAGTTCACATGAGCTGAAAACTTAACAAAATTATCTTAGCCTAAATTTCTTGCATTAGTGGGAACAGATTTTTTATATCACCTCTAGAAAAAAAAAGTTATAAGCACTTGAAATTTTTTTTTTTTACAAAAATTGGACTCTTCCAGAGAAAAAAATTACTTTAAAAAAAAAATGCTATCTATTAATTTTTTTATTTGTGGATATTGTTTAGAGAAGAGACCGGGCTACAACTTTTATTTAGTGCATTATTAAATGCTATTTGCTTGAAGCGAGATATAGCCTCTCAAACTTTGGGAATTTTTGAAATTTGGTCAAAAATGGACCTTTTTTGAGAAGCTATATCTCTAAACCAACAAATCGCATCGAACAAAGTATAGAGAGGAATTTGTAGACCCACCACTTCTCTATACAGCACCAAAAATAAGAAATGTTGTATTGTAGTTGTAGTTTTTTTTAAATAAATTTTTGTCCAAAAAGGCAGATTTTTTTTTTTTTTTTTAAATATTTTTCAATAGTTGGTCAGTTTTGGGCTTATAATATTTTTTCTATAACAATGGGAACAAAAGTCTGTTAGAAGCTTTTGTACCCCATAAAATTCTGAATATAAAGTCCAAATTTCAGAACATTCCAAAAAAGGGTTTAGCCCCACCATTCATTTTAAAAAATATCAAATATCAAAAAAAAACTTTTTAACTATTATAAACTCAGAAAAACGCTAGAAACGGACTTTTTTCACCAGAAAAAAAGCTATATACACTGAAAATTTCAAGAGAATTGGCTAAAAAAAAATTAAAAAATTGAAATTGGACTGTTCTTTAAATAAGTATTATTTGCCTTTTTAACCACGACAGGCTAACCCCGATTTTCCCTGATTTTTAGCCGGGGCCGGGGTCAGTAAATATGGTTGGGGTTTGATGGGGCCGGGCCTCGGTCGGTCCATATATATATATATATATATATATATATATATATATATATATATATATATATATATATATATATATATATATATATATATATATATATATATATATATATATATATATATATATTAGGGATGGAGTGAAGTATCGGTATATTTTTAGGTATCTGTATCGAGATTTCAGGAATCGGTATCAGTATCGGCTAAAAATGATCGATACCGATACCAGATTTTTTAAAGTAACTTAATCCCGTTGGCTTACATTTTTTGGAATGTTAAGTTTCTTTGACTGTAAATTTTCGAATACCACGAAACATTGTTTTTCTTGATTTTACAAATTTTCAATTAATTAATTACTAATTAACCGTTAATTACATTTTTTGGCTTATATTCTATATCTCTATAACTGCGTTCCGATTTATTTTTTGAAATTTACAAAACTGCTTTTAAATTTGTTTTCACGCCATTTACTTCATACCATTTGGTTTGTTTTCTTAAATAGTTTATTTTTATTTTTATTCTTAATTAATCCATTAGTAACATATTAAGATGGCAACCAAGGTAAGGTACATGATATATATATATATATATATATATATATATATATATATATATATATATATATATATATATATATATATATATATATATATATATATATATATATATATGTAGGGGAGAACGTAGCGCCGTCCAAAGCGATGCAAGTACCCCCCATTGGGTATAACCTGGGGAGTGACAGTATGGTCTAGCCCATTCCGTTTCACTCCATTGCCCTTTGGTTCGTTCTTTTTCGCGTTTCACATTCTCCGAGGGTCTCTAGTGCACTATCGCTTCTTTGTTCCCACTTCTCCTTCCCCAGACTCCCTTCTCATGTTCCAACAAATTTACAAGCGCTTACTCGTACATTGCCTTTCTAAAACAAACAAAACAAAACAAAAACAAACAAAAAAAATAAAAATGGTGAAACTCAAAGCAGCCTCAGTAATGCTTCGAGGGGTGGCATCCAAAGAATGCCCTTCACCCACTCCTTTCCCCATCAGCACTTGAGAGTTGGCGGCCTCCGATTGTGGGATGGTGTCGCCAGGACCACGCGTTCGGCTTGCCCCTGGGCACGGTTCTTTTTTTTATTAATTTCTGTAACATTCGCGATCTTTTTTCTAATTCCCCCTTTGTCCAATACTATCTCTCTTCTTCTAAGCCTCATCCTTTTTTCCTAACCGAAACTCAAATGTATGTGTGTGCTGACAGAAAAGCTTATTCTGTTACACCCCACTGTTTCAGCCAAAGGCGAATGTTGGGCATATGTTCGCAACTATGAACCGACAGGGGTCCTGGCCCCGGCCATTTTTACTGACCCCAGGCCCGGCCCCGGCTAAAAATCAGGGAAAACCGGGGTTTGACAGCAGGGGTTAAAATGGCAAATTATACTTAAGGGGACTTTTAAATTTTTTTTTTCATTTTCAGCCGATTCTGCTGAAATTTTCAGTATATATAGATTTTTTTAATATATATATTTCTAGCGTTTTTCCGAGTATATTAGGGTTAGAAAGTTTTTTTTTTTTTTTAGTTTATTTTTTGGGGGAGAAATTTGACCCTTTTTCAAAAGAATGGCGGGGCCAAACCACTTTTTGGAATGAGCTGAAAATTGGACTACTTATTCAAAATTCTATGGGCTACAAAAGCTTCTAAGACTTTTGTTCCCAGAGTTATAGAAAAAATGTTATAAGCCAAAAACTGACCACCTATCGATAATTTTTTTTTTTTTTTAAATCCACCTTTCCGGACAAATTTTTTTAAAAAAAATACAACTATAACATTTCTTATGTTTGGTGGATGCATAGAGGAGGGGTATGGCTACAAATTCCTCTATATACTTTATTCGATGCGATTCGTTGGGTTCGAGATATAGCCTTCAAAAAGGTCCATTTTTTACCAAATTTCAAAAATTCCCAAAGTTTGAGAGGCTGTATCTCGTTTCAAACAAATAGCATTTAATAATGTACTAAATAAATGTTGTTGCCCTGTCCTTCCTCTAAACAATATCCACCAATAAAAAAATTAATAGGTAGCATTTTTTTTTTTTTTTTTTTTTTTTAATAAATTTTTCCTCCAGAAGGGTACGATTTTTGCAAAAAAAAATTCAAGTGCTTATAACTTTTTCTAGGTGTGATATCAAAAATCTATTCCCACCAATGCAAGAAATTGGGGCTAAGATTATTCAGTTAAATTTTCAGCTCATGTGGACCAGTGGTTTGACCCAGCTATTCATTTTTTTCAACTTTTGGTCCAAGTAACTTTCAAACCGTTATGGAATCAAAAAAATGCTAAAAATCAACTCAGAACTTCGTGAAAAAATGCATAAACCTTGAAAATTTCAGCTCAATCAGTCAAATAATAATAAAAAAATTCAAACGAAAATTAAGATTATTTTCTTTTCTGTTTCTTTTCACCACTCCTTTTCTGCTAGTAAATGTTCATCTTTGTGTTTTGATTTTAGATACTTCATAAAGTTTGGTTGAAAATGTTTTATTTGTGGCAGCCGGAGGTTCTCTTCTAATTTTCTGATTGCAGATGTTACATTTAGCTATTTCAAGACTATCCTGAAACATTGTAAAGTACTCCAATACTGCAGTAGCTTATCATTTAGCCATATTGACTGAAAGTATAAACAAAATAATAATTTTAATTTTTAATAATAATTTTAATAATAAGTTTGATACATAGCAATAAAATAACAATGATATGTATAAATACAGGTTAAATTGATAATTTCATATTCAACATTTTTTCAAACTTTACCTGTTGAATGACTATTATGTATCCCAAAAAAAATTTTTTTTTTTAATTTTGGTATTTTTTTAAAACATTTATTATACAAAATCTGTAATTTTCTAATATTTTTTAAGAGAAAATGCATACAATCATTAATTAAAGTGAATGTTGGCTATTCTACTCCTTCCTTACAATTAAATAAACCTCAACTAAATTTATATCTAATTTTCTTAACCTAAAATTTCAGTGCTTTTGACCTCTTTGCAAATTTTAGGCAACCCCGGCCACTATTCGCAAGCTATTTGTTCTCGTTTCTCTAATATATAGTCTACTGAATTCTCAACTTTATGGCTTAAGCTCTCTTGCAATTCTACTACTAAATTTATTTGTTCTGTATATTTATATCTGAATTCTACTGACTATCCAAAATACTTCGACTATTTAAACTCCAAAACAGAGCACATTCTTTCTTCTTCTCCTTTCTCCGAAATAATCATTTTAGGTGATTTCAATGTTCAACACAGCCATTGGCTTCATCTAGTTCTCATGATCTAGCCGGTGAACACTTCTTCGACTTTTCAATCCAGAATAACCTTGAGCAGTTGGTGCACCTCCCTAATCATATCCCTGACAGTATTGGTGATGAACCAATATACTTGATCTTTTCTTAACCTCATATACTGTTAAACTTTTTCCTTCTTTGGATTCATACGATCACCTTCTTTATCCGTATCTTATTCTGTCTCTCCAACTGAAAAATCTTTCTGGCCTCTTGCCAAAAACATCTCCAACAATTTCTGTAAATCTTCCTTTCCTCCTCTTATTCGCTCTGATGGTTCTGTTGCTAACTCTCCAACTGAAAAGGCTAATCTCTTCGGCATCCTATTCTCCTCTAATTCTACCCTGGACGACTCCGGCAATCCTCCTCTTACTTCTTCTCCTCTCAGAGGTCCCATGCCTTTGCCTGTGATTTCATTTGACCAGGTGCATGGGCTTCTGAAGTCTATGAACGTTAGGAAGGCAAGCGGCCCGGATGGCATTCCTCCCCGAGTTTTAAGGGAGTGTGCCTCTGAGCTGGCTCCGTCCCTCGTTTAACTTTTCTCTCTATGTCTCAATACTAGTACTTTCCCTCAGTGTTGGAAGCGCGCAATAGTCCAACCTATTCCGAAGAAAGGTAGCCACTCTGATCCTTCCAACTATCGCCCTATAGCTTCTCACTTGTATTCTGTCTAAGATCTTTGAAACCCTTCTTAACTCTCACTTCTTAGATCATCTGGAATCTCATTCCCTTCTTTCTGATCATCAGTATGGCTTTCGTCATTCGAGGTCTACTGGTGATATACTTTCCTATCTCACAGATCTATGGTCTTCTGCCCTTAGGGACCATGGGGAGACTTGCGTGGTGGCGCTTGACATATCTAAGGCGTTTGACCAGATATGGCATGATGCGTCACTGCTTTCCAAGCTCCCCTCCTTTGGGTTTCCTCCTTCTCTTTGCTTACTTATGTCTAGTTTTCTTTCTAATCGTTCCATTTCGGCTGTTGTTGATGGAGCGACTTCTTCCTTTCCTGTCAATAGTGGTGTTCCTCAGGGTTCTGTCTTGTCTCCTACTCTATTCTTACTTTTCATTAATGATCCTATGACTCAACCCTCATCATTCTCTACCATTCATTTCAAATCTGCTCCTTCCTTTGCATCTAGAGTTGCTTCTCGTCTACATCTTTCCGATTCCATTCTTGCAGATCTGGATAGAATTTCCCAGTGGGGTCGTCTCAACCTTGTGAAATTCAACTCTTTAAAAACTCAACTTCTAGAAATCTCTCTCTCAAAGACACCTCCTAACTTTTCTATTTCTTTCGATGGTTCTCCCGTCTCTCCTGTTGACAATATAAACATCCTTGGCCTTCACATAAATAAAAAAATGTCTTGGAAACCTCATATCACAATGGTTGCTAGGGCGGCCTCAAAGAAGCTGGGAGTTCTGTTTAGACTGCGAGAATTTTTTTCTTCCTCGCAGTTACTCCAATTATACAAGGGTCTCATCCGCCCTTGTATGGAGTACTGCTCTCATATCTGGAGTGGCTCAGGTTTCACCCGTCTTTTGGATAGGGTTGAGTCAAAGGCTACAGACTTATAAACTGTCTCGCTCTTTCTAATTCTCTTGATTCTTTATCTTTGCGACGTGATGTTGGTGCCTTGTCACTTTTCTATAGGTACTACAGTGGCAAATGCTCGAGGGAACTATCCACCCGTGTACCTCCACCTTTACGGCGTCCTCGCAGCACAAGGAGTGCAATGTCCGCGCATCAATTTTGCGTGGACATAGGCAACTCCAGGCTTGTCCGCTGTGGTGCCTCTTTCTTTCCTGCCACCTCTGTCTTGTGGAACTCTCTTCCATCTTCTGTATTTCCCTCTGCATTTAATCTCAATTTCTTTAAAGCCCGCGTCTGCGCCCACCTGAGAAATTTGCGTTAGGTGGGTCCTGTGGGGGTGGTTTTTATTTTCTGGATTTTGTACTCTATTTACTTTCATTTTTATTCTTTTAACACCCCCTCCTTGAATAGGGCTTTGCCCGTGAGTGGTGGTGATGTGTAAAAAAAAAAAAAAAAAAAAAAAAAAAAAAAAAAAAAAAAAAAAAAAAAAAAAAAAAAGTCTTCCGCACTCGAATTCGGTGAGGAAACGTTTCTGGCATTTCGGTGCTGCTAACTGATCTGACTTGCGGTTGTACTTCACTGATTTCCCATGGAATGATTACTGCTTTCGTGGGAGGGGTCCCTCTGAGTGTGCAAAGCACATAACTGACGTGATTCTGGCATGGAGGCGTACATTCCACATTCTTTCCTTTCTACTAAACCCAACAAACCTTCATTTAAGTCTACTTGTTTTCGCGATACACGCCGCAGGGATGACTCCTTCTGGTATTACAGTCGTATTCAAACTTCTGAAACTCATTCAACTTATATTATATCAAGGAATCGTTCAAAATCTATTCTTCGAGATTCCAAAAACTCTTCTCTGCCGCAGATGCAATAATCTTTATGATTCCTTTTCCTCTCGCCCTTCTGGCATTTTGCAAAAAATTTCAACTCTAACTTTCTCCTCTTTCGCTCCTCTAGTTTCTTCTGATGGTACAACTGAAATTTTACCTTCTACTAAAGCTGAACTCATCGCTCAAACTTTTGCCTCTAACTCTACCTTTGACGATTCCAGAGCTATTCCTCTTCCTTCAACCCCCTCCAACTCAGTTATGCCTAACATTGTAATTTCTTCTAAAGATGTCATTTCTGCTCTCTCTGAGCTTAACATTAAGAACGCATATGGTCATGACGATATTCCTCCTGTGGTTTACAAAACTTGTGCTTCTGAGCTTGCACACTGCCTTGGTAAACTATTTCATGTTTGTCTCTTCACTTCGACCTTCTCTTCTTGCTGGAAACGTGCGCTCATTTAGACTGTGCCAAAGAAGGAGACCACTCTCAACCCTCTAACTAACGTCCTATTTCTTTAACCTACATTCTTTCTAAAGTTCTTGAGTCTGTCCTTAACAAGAAGATTTGGAAGCACCTTAATTCTTTTAATCTTATCTCTGATAGCGAGTATGGCTTTCGTAAAGAACATTCTACTAGTGATCTTCTTTCTCTACTTTCTAATTCTTGGTCCTCCGCTCTTCGGAGTTTCGGTGGGTCTTTTGCTGTGGCGCTAGACATATCGAAAGCCTTTGGTAGAGTCTGGTACAAAGCTTTGATTTCCAAACTTCCCTCTTTCGTAAACTATCCTTCTCTCTAATTTTCTTTCCGGTCGTTCTATAGCAGCTGTTGTAGATGGTCACAGTTCTTCCTATAAATATACAAATAGTGGTGCTCCTTAAGGATCTGTCCTATCTCTAACTCTTTTCTTATTTTCATCAATGACCTTCTCTCTATTATTTCGTCTCCGATACACTCCTATGCTGATGACTATACCCTTTGTTACTCCTTTCAATTTGAAAGATGCCCATCCTAACAGCAATTAATAGATTCAAGAAGGATGGATTGGAGTAACTAACCTCTGATCTTTCTCGTATATCAAATTGGGACAGAGAAAACTCAATTTCTCAATCTTTCTACTCGACACAATCTTCCACACAACTTTGACATCTTCTTTGAAAATACAAAACTCAAACCTTTATATGTCTTCAATATTCTCGGTGTTTCTGTTTCTCGTGATCTTTCTTGAAAAGATCATATTACTTCTCTTTCTAAACAAGCTTCTAAGAGATTGGGTGTTCTGAGGCGCCTTAGGGATTTTTTTAAGACACCCCAGTTGCTTGCTCTTTATAGGGATGTTGTTCTCCCCTGTATGGAATATGCATCACACCTGGGGTGGTTCCACACACACAACTCTTCTCGAAAAGGTGAACTCTAGGGCTTTTTGTTTCATCAACTCTCCTGCTCTTACTAACTCTCTCCAATCTCTTTCTTCTCATTGAATTGTTGCGTCACTCTCTCAATATTATCGCTATTACAATGGACACTGCTCTTCTGAACTCTCTCGTCGCATACCTCTTCCATTGAGAAGGGCTCATGCGACCGACTTTCTACATAGTCTCATCCTTTCTCTGTCCAACTTTCAAGCCTCAGACTTACTCAGCTATGCTCAATCTTACATATACTCTACCGGTAAAGTCTGGAACACATTCCCTTTATCTGTTTTCCCAAATTCCTTTGACTTGCATACTTTCAAACGCCGTGTATCTGGACACGTCGGCCACCATTGACCAGGATAGATCTTTCCCAACAGTGGAATTTGGTAGGCCTCTGGCCTTTGCCCACCGGAGGATATAAAATATATATATATATATTTTATTTTTTGTTCTTCACAGATAAAAAAAATCTGGTATCAGTATTGGTATCAGTCATTTTTTGCCAATATTGATTTCCAAAAATATACCAATACTTCACTCCATCGCTAGTGTATAAACTAACCTACTTAATTCAATTTCAGAATTTTTACTGTAAAAATATAAGATACAAAATAAAATTAAGTATATATGTGGGTAAACATACTTTCATCCCTCTTCAAATACTGGATTAAGTAAAACACTTGATGTAGAACCTTATAGGTGAGTGAGACATTGCCTAAATTCTGATTTGCATTTCCACGCAATAATTTCTTCATTATAGGGGATAAATACCATTTACCATTATGTGTTAAACTACCACTGTCAAAGCTTCCATCACATCTATTGCAAAAAAAAAAAAAAAAAAAAAAAAAAAAAAAAAATATATATATATATATATATATATATATATATATATATATATATATATATATATATATATATATATATATATATATATATATATATATATATATATATATATAGAAAGTAGAGTGGACAGACATGGATTGTGCCCACAATTACACAATATTTTTTTTATTCTTTTATGGATATCCACTTACATTACAACTGAAAAATGAAGCCCACAAAGCACAAATTTTGTACAACACAACTATAAATAATAAATTATACAAAACCACCATGGTAAGGGAAAATATGTTAAAAGATTACAAAAATTTTCAGTAAGAAATTATTTATTTTTTTATGGAATAGAAGAAAATTAAAGTTGATTAACCCAGAGCGAACTTGAAAAAATAAATAAACTAGTAAACAAATACTACAGTAATTTTTTTCAAAACTTTTAAAAATCAGATACTGAACAGGTCTAACATTAACAGATTTAGTATAGGGTAAGTCTAATAATTAATATCCACAAGAAATTTAAAAAAAAAAAAAAATTTATGATGGCTTTAAAAAGAAATGAGCAAATATTTCAAATTCAAACACAAAGTTTGTCACTTCCAAATCTGGTATATATTTGCATCCTGTAGATGTGGATGCTGAAGGATATGCTCATAATGCAGATAACAGCAAGATGGAGAGAAATAATAATTCCAGTCCTGAGTGAAATGCATCTAGTGATTGTAAATATCCAAGGGCAATTAGTCTGAGATTAATGAAGACTTTGAAAGACACTCAATGTTCAAGATTTACTATGATTTGAGAAAAGAGAAATTGAAAAGTAGATACAGAGGTTGGAATTTTTATTTGAGCTTTACTTTGTACATGTTCTTATTGAACAGGTCCAGCTTATGGGACCTTTTTAACACTAATATAATTTCCAAAATCCAATCCCCAATAACTGAACACACCTATAAAATAAAAAAAATTTCAATACATGTGTATGCCTCATCAGCAAGAGAGAAAGTTGAGGATCTATTTCAACAGGTGATGAAACCTGGCAAGAAATACTGCCTACCTTAATCGAATTTGAATTTTCCTTGGGGATCCATCCTTCAAAGTTATCCCTCCTAAAAATGAAAAGGTAAAAGAAATGTTTCTTTGTATCTTACCAGAAGACATTATCCCTGTGTTAGAAGTAGTAACAGGACATACTTCAATTTATAAAATGATAGAAGTAGCAGATAAATACAGAGAAAGAACTACATAAGATCCCTACAACAATGCTTCAGTTAATTCCATTATCTCCATTCTTCCTATTAGACCTTCAAGAGAACAAACACCACAAGTTGATAATATTTCCAGTGGGATTTGGATAGAATATCCAGTCAAATCTGAGTTATTTCAAAAATGGAAGATCTTATCTGACATGTATTGTCGTGAACAGAAGTTCGTTCCTATTAAGCTGGAAATAAATATTTATATAAAATAGGGATCATTTCAGATTCAGCCAATCACAGTTCAATTAAGCCCAGCTCAGTGTTTTTATTTTCTTTTTATTCAAAATAGAGCTTTTATAACATGATTTCCATTTTATATAAATATTAATTTCCAGCCTAATAGGAACGAACTTCTGTTCACGACTGTACATAGGCTGGAAATATGGATGCTGCATAATTACAATGGTCAGACAGAGGCCAATCTCCTGGAGGCAGGTGACCTTTAGGATTCTGACTGGTGCTCTCTGAAATTACCACTACATGTTTTAAGAAAAACAAAAGAGGCAGCTGTAAAATGGCACCAGTGTCATCACAACTTCCTATTTCAGGATCATCATCCCATCACCCATCAGGAAATGAATTGTTGGGGCGAAATTAAGTTCCATTGAAATGAAATTTAAAGGTGCAATTTAACCCAACTAGAACGTAAAATAGTTAATGATAATGGTGCATACTTAAGGAAAAACCTACCCTCCAATAAGTGTTCATTATACTGTTTTAAAAGTAATTACTTATACACTGGTCAACAAAGAATTTGTCCCAAGAGAAAGAATACCAGTTTCTTACATGTTTTTTCATGCAGAATTCAAAAGTGATGTCAATTTTTCTCTTTCATGCACAGTTTTTACGATTCACAATGTCTCTCAAAGTTCCTGTTAATTCAGGAAAATATCCATTAAACTGTTAAAATTTTAAAAAAAAACTATAGAAAACATGAATCTATCAATTTTGGCAACCAGTCAGTCAGTCACCGATGCTTGGGAGCACTGAGTCAAGAGTATCATACCATTGTCAGTTCTGTTCCTAAATAAATTTGTGGTATTATTAAATACCATTCTGAGTATATATATATATATATATATATATATATATATATATATATATATATATATATATATATATATATATATATATATATATATATATATATATATATATATATATATAGGGTGTTTCAGAATTGCACAGAATATTGTAGGTATGGGTTCCCTATAATATTAGAAACAATAAAGGTCATATAAACATATGGCACAAAATACTTTATTATGGGAGATTATCCTGCAAAATCTGCAGGTAAGAAACTCCTGAAAGCCTAGGTAGCAAAAACAAGGGGCCGACAATTGTCGCCTAGAAGACCACACCAGACATTTAATGAAAAGGTAAGTTGGTAATGTGTAGTAGCAGTTGTATGAGGGTTTTCATCATCCCAGGTATGGGTGTTTCAATAATTAGTAATCCAATTTCTCGTATATTAAAGCAAGATTCATCGCTAACGGGCATGTGGCTCAGGAAGTTAGGTTCTCGTGTGCATTTTCGAACCATTGTGAAATGAGGTTTAAAAGTTGAATTTCTATCCAGATCTGCAAGTATGGAATCGGAAAGATGAAGATAAGAAGCAACGCTAGATGCAAAGGAAGGAGCAGATTTGAAATGAGTAGAAGAATGGATGGTTGAAATATTGGCATATGAATGGATAGGTTTAAATGAACAGCTGAGAAGATCGTTAATGAAAAGTAAGAATAGAGTAGGAGACAAGACAGAGCCCTGAGGAACACCACTATTGACAGGAAAGGAAGAAGTCACTCCACCAACAACAGCAGAAATAGAACGATTAGAAAGAAAGCTAGACATAAGCAAAGAGGAGGAGGAAACCCAAAGGAGAGGAGCTTGGAAAGCAGTGATGCTTGCCATACCCAGTCAAATGCCTTAGATATGTCAAGCACCACCAAGCAAGTCTACCCATGGTCCCTAAGAGCAGAAGACCATAGATCTGTGAGATATATCACCAATAGTTGAGAAGGGTTTCAAAGATCTTAGACAGCATACAAGTGAGAGCTATAGGGCAATAGTTGGAAGGATCAGAGCAACTACCTTTCTTCAGAATAGGTTGGACTAATGCGCGCTTCCAACACTGAGGGAAAGTACTAGTATTGAGGCATAGAGAGAAAAGTTGAATGAGGGATGGAGCCAGCTCAGAGGTGTACTCCCTTAAAATTCCGGGAGGAATGCCATCCAGGCCACATGCCTTCCTAATATACATAGACTTCAGAAGCCCAAGCACTTGGTCAAGTGAAATCACAGGTAAAGGCATGCGACATCTGAGAGAAGTAGTAGGAGGAGGATTGCTGGAGTCATCCAGAGTTGAATTAGAAGAGAAAGGGAGGCTGAAGAGATTAGCCTTTTCAGTTGGAGTGTTAGCAATAGAACCATCAGAGCGAATAAGAGGAAGAAAGGAAGATTTACAGAAATTTGACTGCAGCAACTAATTTGGACAGACATCCTATAGTAATATTGGGTGCATTCTGTCTGGCTCATACCTCTCATAATAATTCTAGTAGGATTAATCAAAATTGTATTTGCCTGAAAATGCAAATGCAAATAAGTCAATCCTATCTTCCAATAATTCTTTCTTTGGATTTTTTGGAGGAAACTACAGAGGGCCTGTGCATGTGTAAAAGTAGTAATACTAACTATATGTAGAAATGGATATTGATGAAACTTTATCAGAGGGTTCAGTTGAGAATGAATTCATCAGGTAAGAGATGGGTGAAATCATGGAAAGTAAAAATGATCCTCCTAATGATAAAGCAATTGAACAATATTTACATAGAAACTGCCCTTACACTCATTCCAGAGGGTATGTGATAGAACTTACTCAAGTAATTTCGAGAATCATAGAATACCACAAGGATGTGGTGCAATCATTATATATATATATATATATATATATATATATATATATATATATATATATATATATATATATATATATATATATATATATGCAAAATTAAGGCTTCTTGGGTGATAGCTATAATGCCACAATGCTGTATTCTACCTTAGGGTCCGCTGTCGGGTCTAGCGCATTTGCTTTCTCTTTATTAAAAATAATATTTCCTTACCTTTTCAGAAAATTCTTTATCTTAATTCTACTATTATATAGTGGCGTAGTAAAATAATTTTGTGCTTTAGTACTTTTTTATTTTATATCAATTATTTTCACAATCATTTATAATTCAGACATTACAATCATGATCAGTTTCTACCGGCTTCTTTCTCAGAATGACACTAACAACATCGATATCGATGTGAGCATGTACGAAATCAATATACTCGATATAGTCCCTTTTATATCGATATAATTTTAAATTATATATACAAAAATCAATTATTATCAATACAATTTTACTCTAAGATGGTGACACCCAGAGAATGAATTTCCAAGTAACCAGGTTACTTGGAGATTCATATCTGAACACCCTACCTTCTTACCTAGATGTTAGAATAGTGATTTGAAGAAATAGTGGAAATTAAAGCATTAGAGGAAACTTATTCTAGCAAAATAGTATACCTTAAAAAAAATTTCACAAATTTTTTTTTAAAAAAAAAAAAGGTAAAATAACAACAAATTTACAAAAATAGATTTGTATAGCACCTTCAATTTATTTATCACATTTTTATGATTCAACACTTTCAATACTTAAACTAAAATATGGTTTAATATTTATTATATTTTATTATTCTTTTTAATGTATACATTATTACTGGAAAATTTTACAATGGGATAGGGACCATGGTATACTGCTTCTAGTTTGTTTCTGCCATATTGTTGGTTCTTTACAAGAACAAATTTCGCATCTTGTAAGTTCTTTGGGACATATATTTTTGGATTTTTGGCAGAAAATTCTGGAGATAGAGGGAGTCCCAAAAACAATTTTAATTTTTCTGCGTATGTTTTTATTGAAAGTGGGAATGAGGACTCAACTTGCTCTATTAAAGCTCCAGGGAGGGAGGGATTTTGACCCATCATTAAGTATAGCAGGGGTTATTCCTTCTGAGTTTAATGGTGCAGTTCTTAAGCACAACAGCACTAGGGGAAGGAGATCCAACCAATAATTTTGAACATCTTCCAACTCATCCAACAGCATGGCTCGAAGAGACCTCAATAGTGTTCTATGAGAGTTTTCAATGAGTCCATTACTCTGAGGGGTATAGGCAGAAGTAAAGTTATGTCGGGATCCTAGCTCCTCACAAACACTTGTAAATAAATCAGAAGTAAATTGTCCACCACGATCCGAAACATAAGTTCCTACCACTCCAGCTATGGGCAAGAACTCCCTTGTAATTGTCTCCACAATTGTAGAGGTTTCTATGTTTTTCAAGGGGAAAGCAAAGAGATAGCGAGAAAATCTATCAATTAAAGTTAAAAGATATAATTTTTTCATGCAGGCATTTTAAGAATGTCTATATGTACTACCTGAAATTTTGCCGAAACTGGCTGGTAAGATTCATATGGTGGGCTTATTTTGCGTAATGATTTAGATCTCTGACATGAATCACAACTTAGAACAAACTGCTTTGTGTATTTTGGCATATCCTTCCATACAAAGCGCTTCCTAAGAGATGCCAGAGTTTTCTTGACTCCAAAATGCCCAAGTGAATGCGAATAAGAAATAACAGGTATAATGAAAGATTCAGGAACAAAAACACGAGGTGAAAGTGGAATAGATTCATCGACAACCAAAGACAGTAGGTCATTTTTATAATAATAGTTTCGCTTGGTCAGCTTGAGATTAGTATTTTCTTGCTTGTTTAAATATTTTTGAAGTTGCACATCTGTTTCTTGTGCTGTTTGAAGTTCTTTATAATCAATTTTACACTGAAATAGTTTAAACACTTCACTGGATGAAATATGGAAAATAGATGACAGTGAATGACAGTCATCCTCTATTAAAGAATCCTGCTGTGGAGAAAGCTCTGGTGTGACCAATGCTTCATCGCAGATTGCTTCAGGAAGGACTTCTGTAACAGTGTCTTCTCTTCCAAGTTGGAGTGAAGGCTTGTTGCATCTGCATTTTCTGCAGTATTTGAAGGAGCTGGTAATTTCAGTGAACTTGCAGTTGGCTGCTCTGCAGGATTTCTGCTCAAATAATCAGCCATTATATTCTCTTCAGATTTAATATGAGTTATGTTCAAATCATATTCAGACAAGAAAGTTAGGTAACGCTGCTCCCTTGCAAGCAAGTGATTAGCATCAGTCTCTTTTTTAAGTGACTGTGTGACTGAAAGATTGTCACAAAACACATCTACCTTTCGTCCTTCTACGATATGTTGAAATTTTTTTACAGTTTTAACCAAGGCAAGGAGTTCCTTGCTAAAAATACTATAGCTCATTTCAGTTGGGTTTAATTTATAACTATAGAATCCAAGTGGAACAGTTTTTTCATTTTCAGTCGAAACTACTACACCAGCCAAGGCTGTCTGACTGGCATCTGTGAAAATTGATATTTTGGCACTATTAGAAGGAAATCCCAAAGGTGTAGCATTTTTAAGAGTCAGTTTTGCTAGATTAAATGCTTCTTCAGCCTCAGGATTCCATTTTACTCTCCTTTGAGAGTATGGAGCACCTTTTAGAAATGAAAGAAGAGGAGAAATAATATTAGAAATTCCAGGAAGAGAAGATCTGAAATAGTTTATACTTCCTAAGAAAGAACGTAGATCTTTAACAGTCTTAGGTTTTGGAATGTTTAATATAGAAAGACTTTTATCCTCACTAGGAAGCATAAAACCTTCCGACACATCAAAACCAAGATATGTAACTTTTGGTTGGGCAATTTTGCACTTATCTGCACTTAGTTTTAAATTAAAATAATTTAACCTATCAAAAACCATTTCTAAGACTTTTAAATGCTCCTCATGAGTTGGAGTAGCAATTAGGATGTCATCAATATAGATGAAAATATTAGGAATACGAGAAAGAATTAAGGAGATATATTTAGTGAAACTTGTGGGACTAGAATGAAAACCTTCAACTATACTGTTATAAGAAAAACTACCATATGGAGTATTAATTGTTAAAAACTTTCTACAATCGGGGTGAACTTTTAAATTATAGAAGGCCTTCTTGAGATCAAGGACAGAAAACACTTTTGCACCAGCAAGTATGTTTGAAAAATCCCCTAAATTTGGTAAACTAAAATTGTCACGAACTGCTCTTTTGTTAAGAAGCCTCAGGTCAGCTACAATGCGGACTCCACCTGAAGGTTTTGGCAAAACGGAAATTGGAAAACCCCATGGTGAATGTGAAGGAGATAAGACCCCAGCATTAACTAACCTGCCTATCTCCACTTTAGCTTTGTCATATAGGCATGTCGAGATTCTTCTGCTTTTTATATTTATTGGAGGTCCTCTTACCTCAAATTTATATGGGACTAACTCTTTTAAGGCCTCATACTCTGCGGGTGTAAGGGGAAATTTTAACACTATTTTTATATTCATAGCTATCACTATTATTTATATTACTTCTATTTTTACCATTACTTTTAATTTTATTATCATTATTATACCTAAAGGAAGAATTGTTTATATTGCTACCCCAGCATTATTTTTACCATTAACTATATTTTCATTTACCATTGTACTACCATTATTACATAACTCTGAGCTATTATTTAAATATAAATCAGTAAATAATTCCTTAAAATTAAATAATAGATTAGAGTAAAGAGAAGGCGTGGAAGGACTATTTGGGAGATAGAGTAACATTTACAAAATGATCAATTCTTTTTATGGGCACAGACTCCACATCATTTCCTACAATAACATCACAAGAGCTCCTTGTCTGAGCATCAATAATTTTATGGTTACTAAAATCTATTAAAAAATTATACTTTTGAAAAAAATCCATTCCTAAAATATTACTAATTACATCACAGATTAAGAATGTATGTTCATAATCTCTATGCAATAAAAAATTTAAATTTTTTGTTTTAATATCATATATGTTTATTTAAGTACCATTAGCAGCAGTAAGAAAACCAATAGGTTCTTTTTTATATTCTGCTGAAGCCTTAATAATGGATACTGTACTTCCACAGTCTATCACATATAACTCTTTAGAGTTAGCATCAAAAATACGGTAGAGACTGTTTAATTGTAGATTGGGTTTGGACATATTTAAAACATTCATAATTTTTGGAGTCATTGTACCCTTATAAAAATTTGCATTTTCAACTGGCATCGCAGTATATTTGCAAAGAGCTGATGGCTCTTGCTCAAAGACTGGCCTTTCACCATGTTGTGAATGCAGATTTTTATCTTTAAAATTATTATATTGCAAACAATGCTCAAGTTCATTAGACTGAGATACTCTTTCGTTTAAAACAGATGGTTTTAAATCAGTAGTAGCAATCTCATTCCCATGAAGTTGAACATTGTTATACTTTATATTATTTATATAATTATGAAATGAATTAGTTTCATTATTTGCAATAGTATAAACCTCATTTGCCAGGGAGTAGCTTTTACCTTCTTCCTTTCTTAATTTTTCATATTTAATATTGACACTTTTATCACTAACTATTATACACTGCACTTTATTATTAAATTTCACTTTTAATTTCCTTTTTGAGGGGCTGATGTTAACCCCTAAGATCCGTTTCCCGGAGGGGTTGAAGGAGATGGTCCTGAAGTTGAAAGTTGGGCTTCCCTGGGTGCCCATCGACAGCTACCTCCTTGGCATCTTGTAGCTTTTTCTCTAAATTTGTAATGATAGTAGCAAAGAGCACCTTCTGGCCTATATTTTGAAGGTGACCTGCCCCTGGAGTAGCCTCTTGTCCGACTATTCTCAAGTCGTGTAATCCTAATATCCATTTTATGAGACTGTGTTGAAAGCTCGTCTACTTTTTTAATTACCTCTGCAACTTGAGTGGATAGGTTAGCCACTTCTTGAGCGAGGAAGGAAATTGAAGGTGGTGGTGTAAGGTCTCTTGTTCTTGTAGAAAAAGGGGCTATGGCATTAACAACAGAATGGCGGTAATGGTCTACTGCAATTCTGCTTCTGTGACTCAGATATTTATCAGCAGCATCGGCCATTTTAAAAATTGATAGATCTCCTGTTAATACTTCCAGCATTGCTGCTGTGTCTTCAGGTAATACTTGTAAAAACATTTCTTTTGCGACCATTTTATTATTTTGTATCATACTTTCGAATGCAGAATCTCCATGTGACAACCTTATTCAATTCAAATATCCTGAGGGTTTTTCACCAGGTTTTAATTTCTGTTGAAACAAGTCTGCAACTCTTTCCCGGGCCGAAGGAGCATATGTAGCTCGCAAAACTTTTTTCAACTCGTCATAAGTATTTTCGGTTAAAGGTGGTTGAATTTGGTATATAATGGCAGATGGCAATAATGATCCGATAAGTTGAATTCTCTCAATAGGCTTATTCACAAAATAAAGCAGGAATAGCCATTCTAATTTGTTCAACCAATTTTCGATGTCTCTCTTATCGAATTTTGGTAAATCTTGAGTACTAAGCATTTTCCTATTTTGAGGTGACAGACTTCTGGAAGATGAACTGTCACTGGAAGAACTTCTTTCTGAAGTTCGTTGAGTTGGCCTTTCTGTGCCTCTGTTATTGGTTTCATTAGTCCGAGCTTCAGTATCATCTTCCAGGGGAGTTATTGAAATGCCCGAAGTCGAAGGCTCTAAAATGTTGTTATTGTTATGCCTATTTCTATTTCTCCTTGATGAAGGCATCGTAGAAATGTGTTACTTCTTTAATTTATATATTGTTATCTATTTAGAATTTTTTTTTTTTTTTTTTTTTTTTTGTCAAAATTCCACAGTAGTGCCTTATTTAGGTGGTTTGAATATAGTAATACACTGCTATCCTATGCTTGTATATAGTTTCCAATTTATTTCAATATATATATATAAAATATATATATATATATATATATATATATATATATATATATATATATATATATATATATATATTTTTATTATTTTCAAAACAGTAAGTGGGTTGTTTCAATTTGATTTCTTCTTTATGGTAATACTGTTCTAGCACCCATATATTTAATTATTTACTTATGTATTTATTTATTTTAATTATTATTAATTGTTTTTGAATATTACTTAAATATTTCATTTTATTAAATATAAAAGTTTACCAATTCACTGTCACTTATAAATCAAGGTTCATTTGATACACTGATAAACTTAAAAAATTTTTTAAGGGCACTAGGCTAAAGTATCACCATGTACGTTTTATAGAATAGCTTAGCCTGCTTATTTTCAGTTGTATTTTCATAAAATGTCTATTAATTTCTACACAAAAGAGCAAAATGCTGCATAAAGACCAGTTTACCAGGCTAGGCTAGAATTTCTATAAATTCATTATTTATTTATATATTTATTTCTCTTTGTTATTATTACTGTTTTCAAAATTTATTGAAATGTTATTTTATTATATATCACAGTTTATTAATACACTGTCACTATAAGTCACTTCTTGTTTGATATTAATGATGAAAACTTAAGAAATTTTAGAGTACTTAAAGTGCACAATTATCAATTACAGGGTAAGCTAGAGTATGTTGGCCCTATTTCCTTTCCAACTTTAGGCCTAAAATAATTTAAATTTTCCTAAAAGTACCATTAATTTTTCCATAAAAACAGTTTTTTAGTTCAATATTATGGGAGAGCTAAATTCTGCATAATAACTAGCTTATAGGCTAGAGTTGGCAATTCCAGATGTAGGCCTAAAATTCTTTTAAAATATTCAGAAAGTTTCTATTATTTCTTCCTAAACTGTCAATTTTTATTTAAATTTTATATCTGCTTAGTTTATTTAACTATGATTTATAATTTCTTCACGAAAATGCTCTCATTTATGCACGCTACAGCTCTAAGCCCTGCAACAATTTATATATTTCATTTTATTTATTTTTTTTATTCAAAAAACTTCCTATTTATTTATTTATTCTTTTATATTCTTTCTATATACTTGTCACTCTAAAGGGATCAACCACTTGCAAAATTAAGACTTCTTGGGTGATAGCTATAATGCCACAATGCTGTATTCTACCTTAGGGTCCGCTGTCGAGCATAGCGCATTTGCTTTCTCTCTATTAAAAATAATATTTCCTTACCTTTTCAGAAAATATATATATATATTGTAAATATTTGTAAAATCTACTTGTTGAAATAAAAGAAACCTTTTCTTGAGAGGATTAATCTTAATGGGGAAGAATATGAGGAGCCAGGATATTAGGTGTTGTTTCTTTATTTAAACTTTATACTTTGTATTATTACATAGTGTATCTAATGAAAATTTTAATCTAAAAGTTATATTACAGAAAACAGAAATTGTAAAATGTAAAAGTACTTATGAAAAACTTTGTAGCTACAAAATTTGGAATTTATTTGTTGTACCATATAGTTATACAATCTAATGCAGCAACTGTAGGAGCATAATCCCAAGCCTTGCATGGTTCAAACAGGGTAAATATTTTAAATAATATTGTACAGTTTAGAAAAAATTAATTATAATCCTAATTATGAATTTTTGTTGAGTACTATCTATAATTTGTCTTATTAATCATTGTAATATAATGTCATTTGTTTTCTTATTTACTTTGGTTTAGGGGTACTTATTATTGTAATTACTTTGTAGACTTCCTTATGGGTTTTTGTGTTACCTGATTTTGTCTACCAAATCAAAAGATACATTAGAACATAGATGTTGAGAACCTTCTTGACCAAGAAATAAAATTGTATCAAGCCACTAAAAAAATTGATAGATTTTCATAAGGTATCTCTTGAGTTGTATAATTATTTCTATATTTTATGTAAGAAAATATAGAATTGATGCAAATGTTGGGTAGTTATATTTGGATTATTAAGTTAGGGACTGAAGTTACAAGTCACTATTTATTTATTTTTTTTTTGTCATTATTTTGTAGAGAATTTACAATTACAATAATTATATGTATAAACCTTTTATGTTGAGTTTCATTGCTTGCAAGGCAAGTGGTCCTTTTATTTGTTACCCTAGCATTACAGATTAATTGAAAAGGTTCTCAAGATTGAAACCTAAAGATATTTTATCTAGCTAATTACATGGGAAACAATGGAAATTTTCACTAGATCTGAACCTAATTTAATACTTCTATCTGTATCTCATCTTATTACAGCCTTTTCCATCTGTACAGTAATTTTACCTCTAAGCTTCCTCTCTTAAAATTTGTCTATCTATTTTTCTATCAGGAGCTTGCTTTACTCCTCATATTCTCTCCCCTACAGTGCCTCCTTTCCAGCTACCTCCATTTTGTGGAAATCCTTATCATCTTCTGTTTTTCTTCCTGCATTTAATCTTCCTCTCTTCAAGACCTCTGTCTGTTACCACCTAAGCGATTTGCATTGGGTTTGGGCTTGGTTAGGTTGTCTTTTGTTTTAGATTTATTTCCCCCCCCTTCAAAAAGGGCTTTGCCCATGAGTTGTGGTAGTTAACTGTACAGAAAAAAAATCCCTAAAGAATAAAAACACTAAAACTGTAAAGTTTAAAAAAAAAAAAAAAAACAAGCTTTCAGTGGTCACATACAAACCTCCATCTTTCAAGCAAGAATTTAAAATATGAAGCTAATGATTCTAAAAAGTTGAGTAAGTCACAGCATTCAAATTTCTTAATAAAACACCTGAAACAGTATTTCTTAAAATTACATTACTTATAAAATTATAAAGTAGTAAATTTTCATTAAAGTTTTATAATTTTAAGTGTTCTTATTTTTTGGAGATTTGAGCTATATATATATATATATATATATATATATATATATATATATATATATATATATATATATATATATATATATATATATATATATATATATATATATATATATATATATATATATATATATATATTGCTGTCCCCAAATTTCAAGAGATGTGAGGTGCAGTACCATGCTGATGCACAACTTACTGGTGCTGTGCAAAAAAAAAAAAAAAAAAAAAAAAAAAATCTACTGTTTAACATGCATTATTATGATGAAAATCAAAATGTATTATTGAGTAACTTCTAAAATATCAATTTTGAGCATTCTTCTCTGTCTCTAACAATTTATTTTTTAGTGCAACTTGAATGACAATAGCCAATATAAATATATAAAAAAAAAAATAGAAAGAAGCATTGTAAATAAAAATTTTAGGTTTATTTCTCATCTTAACAATATGAAAAGGAGAAAGAAAAATTTATTGTACTGTTATTCACAAATTTTCATTAAAAAAAATTTTTTTTTAAATAATGTTGAATGTCAAAATTTCATATCCTATTTTTCAACCTGTCTGTATGAAATTTTCAGAGTTGACAGAAGTGTACAAGTTACAACTTTTATTTAAAGCTTTTTTTTTTTCCTTGCATACCCAACCAATTTCATTTTTTTTCTTCCACTTTTTTTTAAGACATGTTCCCAGAGGGCAATAGTTGGGGTTACACAAAAAAAAAAAAAAAAAAAAAAAAACTCTTAGAACTGTCAATATACAATATTCACAAACTAAATGTAAATTAGTGAAAGAGTTCACTACATCCAAAATATGTTTTGTAATAATGTGAATTTACTTAAATTAATTTCAGGGGCAGAATTTAATTTTTGTTTGTTACTAATAACAAACCCATTAATTTTAAAGCATGTGTATTATTATTTTGAACAAAAAAAATTCAAATAAAGAAATAACTAAAACTATGACATTTTAGACTTAGTGAGTTCAACCAAAATGGCACTGTAAAAAAATTCTGTTAATACTTACTGGTCAGTTTGCAGATCCGTTAGAAAGGAAAGGTGCATTTTAATTAAAAACACATACTGTGTGGCATTTTCAGAACGTAAAATTGCAAGAAGATCTATGATAGATTTATTTCTATATTTGTTAATTGACATTTTTCTAGATGTAATACATATTAATAGAAAACAATATTTCAAGTATTTTAACTTATTTTGTTAAAGTTAACCATATTATATAATCTGAAATAATCAAGTCATATATTTACATTATAACAATATTATAACACTATTGAACAAATTCTTCAAGATTCAATGTTATGACAAAGGAATATTATATTTTATGTTTTAGGTTCTAAAGTGGTTTATTTAATCTTGTTTTTAATGTACATCAGAATTATATGTACAATGAAATATAAATAATTTTTTTTCACCTTAATGGTGGCTTTATTGACCTGTTTTTGGTATTGTTTCAGAAGCAACTCCTTACATCATCCAGCAATAATCACCTACAAGGAAATTACATTTCCATGGTTAGCACTAAAACCCAAGCTAAATATATACAACTCATCTAAACTACCCAATAAAACCTACAAGTATACTTTGCCATTTTGTACTTTTGAGATATACATTGAATATATACTTTATTATACAGCATATAGGTTTCCATTTACTATTGTCATAATAATAATGCAATTGTAGCTGCCAAGAACATTAAACAGTCATATCAAAATTAATTTTCTAATTCTAAGAATACTCTGATAAGCTTTACCATTTTTTCAACTTCCTGTTTAGCAAAAAATTTAGAAGATCATCTAAGTTGACCCTGAGCTTGTAGGACAGCATGAATTGTCAATACTCACAAACCCCATCTTGGAAATTTGTTATTTAATCATTTTGAAGCATACTAACACAAATCATACAAAAGAAAATTTTTTTAACATCACTGTCTTAGATATTGTCCAAACTTTGTATATCTTGTCTCTTCAGCCTAAAAACAAAGGAAAGGTAGTTAAAATTTTTTTTTTGAGGGAGACAAGTTACGATCCCCCCTCCCCAAATTTTGAGGTTCCAAAAATTTAGCATTTTTTGGTAGGTCATAACTTTTGTCCCATTAGTAATAGAAATGCAAAACAAAATGTCTTTGGTATAAATAAACATGATAAACAAGTTACTCTAGGCACTTTTTACCTAGGACTGATATTTTAAAAGTTAAACAAAACTTTAATATTGAGGAGTTGTTCCCCCCTTTGAGGCCAATTGCTGCAAATTTTTTTATTAATGAACAAAATGTTCCTTTATCCTTTGTGCATAAAAGTATGAAATGAAACACTTAAGAATTTCAGTATTTAATGCTAATATGTTACTTTGAGTAAAATGGACTTAATAAAACATGATAAAATATTGTTTTATGATATTAATTAAGAATGTTTTTCCCCCAGATCAAATATAAATGTCTGCAAACTATAAAAATAATAAGGCCATATTAAAAAGTTTGTGTCCCATTCTAAAATACATTGTTGAGAACATTGACAGAATTTGGACTTCTTGCAAATGCGTATGTTCGCACTGCATGCATGAAAGAACTTCATAAGTATTGACAACTTACAAGTAGGGAGAAAGAAAATGATTCATCTGATAAAGAATCAGTAACTGTTTCAGAAGAAAAAGAAGTATTTGATGATGAAGCAGCACATGTACAGTGTTTTATGAGCTTGGAGTTACACCAGTCAAATTTCGTAAGTATATACTGAAATAAATTAGGTTGGTCTGAAAATTAATAAATATCTTTCCACATTTACACTTTTCTCAAAATTATATTTGAATCAAATGTTTTGGAAATATGTAAACTAAATATATATCTCTCAAAGTCAATATCTACATAATTTTGCAGATGTCACCCATGAAGAAGACCAAGCAAAGACACTCAGTAGTAAGGTATAAAAGGCATCTACCTCTTTGAAAAGCAAGTTGGAAGATGTATTTTCAACATCTATTGATGAAGCCAGACAATAAAAGTCAAAGAATAGCAAAATGGGTACAAAGATGGGAGAAGTATGAATTCAGGGAATCAATCAGACACATAGCGTATTTTAATATAGGCTCTATAATTTATAACCTGAGATATTTTCAATATATTTTATTATAAAAAAAATATTCATAAGGTTTTTTTCCTATATTAAATTTGTTACATAATGAAATTATATAATGAATATACATTAACAGGATTTTAATTTCCATAGGTATGAAGAGATGAGAAGTCTTAAAGAATTTAATGCTTCTACTTCATACAGGCACCACCTTCAATATACAATGTCTCCATACAGCATAGAAGAAACCAAAACAAACTTTGGAGCAACACTATATTTGGTTAACAAGGTCAGAAGATGGAAAAAAATGTTTGGTATTCTACCAGAAGTGCCAAATTATTCCAAAGGAAAACATAAATACAGGAATGGTAGAAAAGATCAAGAATTTTAATGAAAATGATAATATGTCATATATGTCTAGGTAAGGCAGATAATGTGAATGTTATATATAAAGATGGTGTCAAAAAAACACTTTCAAAAACATTTAATACTAGAAACTTCAAGAAATTTATTTAAAATCAAGCTGGAAACTGTTGCAGTGCCAGTAGGATTTTCATCCTTTGCTTGTTTGAGGCCAAAGTGGTGTGTGATGGCACTCACTTTCCACCAGAATCCCAAGCTAATGATATCTGCAAGTAGTGAAAAGAATTTATATCACAACATTCTAATTGATAAAGAAGTTTAAGATAATCAAAATTGAATGTTGCAGCGATGTAAATAGTGTCAAGGAAAAACAGGTGTTAAAGATTATTTAATTTCTCTGGATTTATTATCTGAATGTAAGTGTAGAATAATGTCAATGAATTAAATAAAAATTCCTTGCCAACTACATTTCAAAAGTCTCTATCAATAACAATTGATAAGAGTTCTACAAATTTTCACAAATTTATTCTGAATTTTTGAAATAAACAAAATATTTTTTTTTTTTTTTTTTTACAGAACGCCACCACTCACGGGCAGAGCCCTTTTCAAGGACGGGGCATACACACAAGGAGAAACCCCGTTTAAACAAACATCTAACGCACAACCCTCAGTTGGGAGCAGACGGAAGCCTTGAAGAGTGGAAGATTAAATACAGGAGGAAAAATAGATGATGGTAGAGAAGTTCCACAGAATAGAGGTGGCTGGAAAGGAGGAGGTACCACAACGGGATAGCCTGGGATTTCCTACGTTCACACAAAATTGGTGCGAAAGCAGGGCACCCCTTGTTCAACGAGGACGACGCAACAGTGGAGGAATGCGAGAGGACCAATTCCCTCGAGCACCTGCCATTGTAGTACCTATAGAAAAGAGATAGAGCGTCAACGTCACGTCGCAGAGATAAGGGATCAAGAGAGTTTGAAAGTAGGGGACAGTTTATTAATTTTTTAGCTTTTGACTCAACCCTATCCAGAAGAGAGGAGGAGCCGGAGCCCCCCCCCCCCAAATGTGAGAACAGTACTCCATACAAGGGACGAATAAGACCCTTATATATTTGGAGTAACTGCTCGAAAGAAAAAAATTCTCGCAATCTGAACAGAATTCCCAGCTTCTTAGAGGCCGTTTTAGCAACCATTGTGATATGTGGTTTCCAAGACAGTTTGTTGTTTATGTTTAGACTAAGAATGTTAATGTTATTTACAGGTGAGACGGGAGAGCCATCGAAGAGGATAGGAAAGTTAGGAGGTGTGTTTGAGAGTGAGATGTGAAGAAGTTGAGTTTTTAAAGAGTTGAATTTCCCAAGGTTGCTATGACCCCACTGGGAAATCCCATCCAGATCGGCAAGAATAGAATCGGAGAGTTGAAGACGAGAAGCAACTCTAGAAGCAAAGAGGGAGCAGATTTGAAATGAGTAGAAGAATGTAGAGTTGAGTCATCAGCATAAGAGTGAACAGAGTTAGAAGTGCAGTTGAGAAGATCGTTAATGAAAAGTAAGAATAAAGTTGGAGATAAAACGGAACCCTGAGGAATACCACAGTTGACAGAAAAGGAGGAAGAGGTCGCTCCATCTACAAGTGACGAAATGGAACGATCTTAGAGAAAATTAGACAAGAGTAAGCAAAGAGAATTAGGAAACCCAAAGGAAGGGAGCTTGGAGAGCAGCGACGCATGCCATACCCGGTCAAAAGCCTTAGATATGTCAAGCGCCACCACACAAGACTCCCCGAAGTCCCTAAGGGCAGAAGACCATAGATCAGTAAGATAGGAGAGTATGTCACCAGTTGACCTCGAGCGTCGAAAGCCATACTGGTGATCTGAGAGAAGAGAATGAGACTCCAAATGATCCAGGAAATGAGAGTTGAGAAGAGTTTCAAAAATTTTAGATAGAACATAGGTGAGAGCTATAAGTCGATAGTTAGAAGGGTCAGAGCGACTACCTTTTTTCGGGATCGGCTGAACAAATGCACGCTTCCAGCATTTAGGAAAAGTATTTAGTATTAAGGCAAAGAGAGTAGAGCTGAACGAGGACAGGCGCTAACTCGGAAGTACACTCCCTCAGAACACGAGGGGAATGCCATCCGGGCCACTGGCCTTCCTGACGTTCATAGATTTCAGGATCCCATGCACCCGATCATGAGTAATTACAGGTAGAGACATGGAATACCTGAGAGGAGAAGGAGTAGGAGGATGGATGCCAGAATCGAGCAGGGTGGAATTAGATGAAAAAAGGAGGCCGAAGAGATTAGCCTTTTCAGAAGGAGTATTAGCTACAGAACCATCAGAGTGAATAAGAGGAGGAAAGGCAGATTTACAGAAGTTGTTAGAGATATTTTTGACAAGAGGCCAGAAATTTTTATCAGTAGGAGAGCCATGGAGGTCAGTGCACTTCCTTTTTATGAAAGTAAGCTTAGTCCGTCGAAGAACATCCCTTGCAACGATTCCGAGCTGAATGAAAATTAGCAAGTGATAGGAGAAGGAGAGTTTTTTCATTCACGATAAGCATTGTCTCTCTCCCGAAGGACAAGAGAACAGTTGTCATTGATCCATGGATTTTGAGGAGAAAAATATTTAGTTGAAGATAGAATGAATCTGCCCATCCCCTCAAGGATTACGGCCCCTACCTTTTCAGCAGAGACAGAAGCGTCCCCCGAGACAAAGCAAAGATTCACTCCAATGATAGTTAGCAAAGAAGCGGCACATTGCCCCCCAATCAGCCCAATTAAAGTTCCAGAAAGTACGTTTAGGGCATGGTGGAGATGCTGGAGAGAAAGCATTATAACTAAGAGCTATAAGATTATGGTCAGAGTTACCAATAGGAGGGAAAATGGTGTATTTATATCTAGAAGGAGTAGTGGTGAAGCATAAATCAAGTGTATTCAAGAATTGGTTAGGACGATCTGGAATGTGTGTGGGTTCCCTAATCAACTGCTCTATTTATTGAAAATGAAGCTTAAAATTGACTAAAGGTATATTTACTTACTACCACTATCATTAAATTAATGTTCTTTAAGAAAGTTACACATTACATCTAATTTCAAGTAAATCAAATTAAATTAAATTGATCTGCCAACAGGATATCTAATAATAAATCACCCCATTTTGTTAAAGATGAGTAAAGTGGAATCTGGTACAGGTGACACAGGAATTAGTGTACCTAAAAGATGAATGCTGGATACCATAAGATGACATACTGTGCATGATGTCAAATCCAAGCTTTATTCCAGGCATTGCTTAAGATAACGTATTCATTTGAGAATAAGGATGTAAAGCAAGCTAATTATTTATTGAAAATGAAGCTTAAAAGTGACAAAAGGTATATTTACTTACTACCACTATCAACAAATTAATGTTCTTTAAGAAAGTTACACATTACATCTTATTTCAAGTAAATCAAATTTTAAGTTCAAATTAATCTATGTAAAAAATAAGCATTAAATACTAAAATTCACAAGTGTTTCATTTCATATGTTTTTCCACAAAAATGATAAAGAAACATTTTTAACATCAGTAAAAAAAAAATTTGTATCAAGGGGGAAATGGAAATGAGCCCCCAATTTTAAAATTTTGTTTAACTTTTAAAATATCAGTCATAGGTTAAAAGTGCTTAGAGTAACTTTTGCTTACTATGTCTTTTTACACCATTCACATTTTGTTTCACATCTTTTATCACTAATAACGCAAAAGTTATAACCACTCAAAAAATTAAATTTTTGGGGTTCATAACTTACTCCTCTTATTCTCTCTCACCCTTACAGCTTATCTAACATATCATTGGTCAAATAAGTTTTAAGGGTCAGTTATATAAAATGTTTATTACTCTTTTGACAAAAAGCACCATAAATCTTGCAAATGTCACCCCACATGCAATATCCTTACAAAAGAAAATGCAGTATTTCAACTAGGGGTGCACCGATAAACCAAGTAGCCGATTACCGATTATCGATTAATCGGCCTTTCATAAATGACACCTAATAAGTAATGAGTTATTATTAATTAATTAATAATAAATTATTGCTTATTATTAATTTAAATTAATACTGAGAAAAAGCAGTTATCAACATTATTATTTATTACTAATAAATATGCATGTTTTCATTATTAATGTAAATCATTTTATATTCTTACTTTTCAGCTATATAAAAAAAAAAATTTTTTAAATTTTAAAGATAACTCTAGATTCTAGAATCTCGATTATAGAGATATAAATAATTAAATGTTAATTACACTTTATAACGAAAGCAGTATGTCAACCAGTTATTGTTGGAAGTATTTTGATGTTCATCCTAAGGATAACAGTAAATGTATTTTTAAATTATGTAAAGCCACCATATCAAGAGGTGGCAAATCTGCAAAAAGTTATACAACGACAAATATGTTGAACCACATTAAGAAAATTCATTCAGATGAAGCAAAAGCTGAAACGGATAAGCTGAAAAGGCAATATGATTGGTCACAGCCAAGTACTTCAGAAGCAAGTTGCAGCAACTATGAGCCTCCAAAAAATGTTCAACCAACTATACAATCAGTTTTAGAAAAAAGAGTAAAATTTGGAATATTAACGATCACAAGTCCCAAGAGATACATTATTTGATAGGAGAAATGATAGCTGTTGATATTCAACCATATTCTTTAACATCTGACATTGGATTCCAAAGGCTTATTGCAAAACTCTGTCCTAATTACAGAATTCCATCAAGAAAATATTTCACAGACAAAATAATCCTGGATATATTTATGAAAGTAAAAGCAAAAATTCAGACATCGCTCGATGAAATTAGCAGTCTTTCTTTGACCACAGACATTTGGACAGCTTCAACAAATAATGCTCCATTTCTGAGTGTGACAGGCCATTGGCTTTCAGATGAGTTTGAACAATGTAGAGCTGTGCTTAGAGTTGTTCCTTTCCCTGGTTCACATACAGCTGAAATAATAAGTGAACAACTACACATTGTTCTGAATGAGTATAAGATCTCCAAAAAAAAAATTTTGTACTAAGAGATTCCGCCGCAAATATGGTTGGTGGTATGAGGGAGTGTGGTGTACAGTCACTATCATGTTTCATACACACATTGCAACTTTCAGTAAATGAATCAATATTTTCGCAAAAGGCTGTGAGCAATATAATTGCAATTAGCAGAAAAATAGTCTCACACTTTAATCATTCTCCATTAGCGATTAGCAAATTAACCGAAATCCAGGAGCAGCTTAAATTAGACAAACATAAACTGTTTCAAGATGTGTCTACTCGTTGGAATTCAACATATTATATGCTGAAAAGAAATTTAGAACAGCGAAAAGCTCTTATAATGTATGCTGTTGACATTCCAACTTTATCAAGTTACCAATGAACAATTGTTGAAAAAGTTGTCCATTTATTAAGTCCATTTGAAGACATCAGCAAAGAATCAAGTAACAGAACATCAACTATATCAATGATAATCCTACAATATTAGCTCTCAGATTATTTCTATTAAAAGCTACCAAACCTACTGGTGAATTTAGTGGAATTATTTCAACTGTTGAAGAATTCAGTGCATCAACTGAAAAAAGATTTACATCATACATAAATGAAAAATTTCTGTGCTTGGCTACTTTTCTCGATCCCAGATTTAAATTGAAATTTCAAAAGGATGACATTAAAGAAGACACTATTAAGAAATGGGTTATAGATATTGTAGATTGTAGAACATCAAGCTGAGATAAATTCTATTCAAACAGATTCAAACAGGAGACAGCTCTTCTAATGATGATCAAGATAATGAAACTTATGAAAGTGTACTAAAACTGTTTCCCTTTCAAAACTGTTAGATGATTTTGAGTCAAATAAGCCTATGAAAATAAATTCAGACTTAGACGTTGCAAGTACAACAGATGTGCAACCCAAACTCAAGAGGAGTAAATCTGTTACTCGTAGATGCGCAAAGGAACTGGATCAATATTTAACTCTACCAACACTTCAAAGAAGCGAAGACCCATTTCTTTGTTGGAAAAAGACACGGGAGACTTTACCAATATTGAGCAATTTGGCTTCAAAATATTTAAGCGCACCACCATCATCTGTTGAGAGTGAAAGACTCTTTAGTACAGGTGGTAATATCTATGAACCTACAAGGAATAGGCTGTGTCCTGAAAATGGGGAAACTCTTATGTTTCTGCATTATAACTTAAGAGTATTGAACTTTAAATACTGATGAGCTTGAGAGCTGAAATAGAAGACAACATGAATTGAAGAGGCAAAAGTATAAACAGAAAACAAGGAAAAACTGTCAAAATTTAGTAGTATTTTTATGCAATTTGTATTGTATGTATTTGTAGTATTTGTATTAAAATGAGTCAATTATAATATGTTAATGTTTCATTAATTTATGAATGATTTCTTATATATATATATATATATTATATATATATATATATATATATATATATATATATATATATATATATATATATATATATATATAATATAAGGCAAAAGCCATAATAGCAGCCAGGCTCAAAATGATGAATAATTTTGAAAATTATATTGGTATTGTTATTTGTTACTGTGTCGAAGCTATCTGATGATTAACTTGGCAGTTATGAAATGGTCTTGTAAAGGTTGGTTTGTTCTGGTAAAGGATTTAAGCAATCGGCCGATTAATCGTGTGAATAGCCGATTACCGATTAATCGGTAATATGGTCGATTAGGCCGATTACCGATTAATCAGTGCATCCTTAATTTAAACTCGCTGGGAGGAGCCAGGTGTTGTTTCTTTATTTAATCTTCATTATTTTGCATTGTTGCATAGAATATTTGATAAAAATTTTATTCTAAAAGTTTCTATTACAGAAAATAGATAAATTGACTTTATAACAGTAAGGCATATACGAGGATCGTTGTTACTAAAGATTATGGAATGTTGGTTATACCATATAGTCAGTCAAATGCTGCAACTGTAATATCTTAATCTTAAAGGTTTTTTGTGTTCAAGCAAGGTATATAATTTTTATATTGCATTGTTGTACAATTTAGCAAAAGTAATGTTATTCCTAATTATAAATTTTGTTTTAGTATTATGTATATATATTTTGTCATTAATCATTGTAATTATAATATGATTTGTTTCTTGTTTATTTTTGATTTAGGGTTACTTATTATAATAATTCCTTTGTAAGCTTCTTTTTTTATTGTTTTTTTTTTTTTTGTTTCCCTGATATTTTCTACCAACTTGAAAGATACATTAGCAAATAGATTTGAAAACCTTCTTGACCAAGAAATAAAATTAGATCAAATCACTAAAAGAAAATAAAAGTATTATCATGTGTCACTTGAGTTGCATAAATATTTATATATTTTATGTAAGAAATATAGAATTGATGTAAATGTAACAAATCTCTCTCTATTATTTTATTTTGGGTCTTGCAATTTTATTTGAGAATTCACAGTTATTATATGTATAAATCTTGTGTGCTGAGCTTCATTGCTCGCAAGGCGAGTGGTCCTTTTATTTTGTTACCCTACCAGTAAGAAGTAACTGAATATGTTCTTGTGATTGAAACCCAAGGGTACTTTTATCTAGCTAGTTACATGTGAACCAATAGAGCTTTTCATTGATCTAAACCTAATTTAATACTTCTATGTGGGTCTCCTATTAATACAGTCTTTTCCATCTGTATAGGAATTTTACCTCTAAACCTCCTCAAAATTTTTCAATCTTTTTTATCAGGAGCTTGCTTTACTCTTCATACTCTCTACAAAGCCATTACTTCCTTTGACAGGCTTCACGCTATAGAGAAATTTATGAGAATATTTATGCAAAGATTTAACTTGAAATTCCAACTTTTAAATGACCATCTCTACCATTTTTGCTGATTCCCCCATGATGATACAGACAGCTCTCCTATACTATCTTAATACTACAAAAGGGAACCTATTAATGAATTAATTGCCTCACTGTCTCTAGGAAATTTTCACTCATTAAATTCACAACTCCCACTTCCAATACATGAGACAACCTCCATTATGCTATCCCATTCCTAAACGAGCTTTAAAAATTTCACTCTCTCATGATCAGTGGTGCAACTTCTAATATACAGAATTTTATAATTAAATATATAAAAAATGATTAAATAATGTATAACAATCATGTGAAATTGGCATGTGTGCATTTGAGGTCTCAAAAATTGTAGGGCCAATCCTAACTCTGAAGATATTATAACACTTTCCGTACTACTACACTGATATTTTATATCTTTATATATTTATAACATCCACAAATGTTAAATTCTGTATCTGTGACATCACTAATTTGCAGCACATAATGAATTTTTACAACAACAAAAAAAAGAAAAATTAACACATTAAGTATAAATTAATCCAACACTTTTATTGGGGTAATTGTTTTGATGATGAAACAATTTTCAAAATTAATAAAGATAACTAATTAAACTTACCTTATAATTTTCCTTCTATTGTTTGGATGATAAATTTGGGACATTTCTGGATCAACCTCTTCAAGCAATCTTAAGAGACTGTCATTTGTAATCAAATTTAATATTTCTTTTACTTTTCCTAAAATGGAATTGATGTTACAACTATAATCATCAACACTTTGAAGGCTTTCTTCACTTTTAACAGGTGTGTGCGAACTGTCAGTATAAGTAGTAGATTTTTTGTCAACAACTGCACTAAAACTATTTAAAAGTTTGTCAACACTACTGTCAGAAATATTCTCTTTAACAAAGTTCTTAACAATGTTGATTCTTTCTAATATATCAACTTTAGAATAACACAATTTACTTTGATCAGAAAACTCAAAGTTCTCTGACTGAACTAAAACCTTCCATAAAATTGCTTCTATATAATAGTGTGTGCCTCCAACTATAACAGGTAATTTTCCATCCCTATGAATTCTCTCAATAAGTGGCAAAACATCATTTCTGTAATCTATAACATTGTAGACCTTTAAAGGATCTTGAAAATCAATCAAATGATGAGGTACTGACAGGCGATCTTCTTTGGATACTTTATTTGTTGCAATGTCCAAGCCTTTATAGATCTGTATATAATATATATATATATATATATATATATATATATATATATATATATATATATATATATATATATATATATATATATATATATATATATATAATATATATATATATATATATATATATATATATATATATATATATATATATATATATGACCAGGATTCCGTCTTTCCAACTAACTCTGGTGGAATTTAGTAGGCCTCTGGCCTTTGCCCACCAGATATATATATATATATATATATATATATATATATATATATATATATATATATATATATATATATATATATATATATATATATATATATATATATATATATATATATATATATATATATATATATATATAGTGATAGGCGAATCCGCCATATTTCAAATCCAAATTCAGAACCTTTGAATCCAAATCAAATCCAAATTCAGTCAATTTTAAATTTCTTGAATCTGAATCCAAATCCAAATCCAGTGAGTTTTGAAATTCTCAAATACGAATCCGAATCTAAATAGAATCTGAATCTAGCTAATTTTTAATTTCTTGACCTCTTCAATTTTTATGATTTTTGACATACCTATAGATCTTGCTAAGAAAATGATCATGGTCTTTATCCCAAGTTCATAGCTCAAACGGTTCCAGAGATGTAACTTTGACAAAAAAAGTTCATCTTTGAGAGATTGAAGCAAACTTTGAAGTTAAATATTTCAGTTCCTGCACAACAATACCGATGATTTACACATTTTTTTAATTAAAGCCCTTCAGTGCATGTAAAACTTTTATTTAGTAAAATTTTATGCCAGAGTAAAAAAAAAATATTTGACCTTTGATCTTTGATACCGAAAAAAGGTATTTACTGATTCTGATCAAATTTGCCTCCTAACTTGATCATCCTATTGGCACAAAGTTTGCCAAATTTTAGAGTGGGCACTTGTTCAGATTCAAAGCTGCTGCAAATTTACTTACATAGGGTCTTAATGAAAATTCACATTTTGTCTTAAATATCACCTTTTTAGGTAATAGAACAGTTTGAATGTTAATTTTTCATCTTGTATGGCATTGTTAGTGATCATTATTATATAATTTGAAAAGGTATGCTTTGTTATGACCAATTTTTTTCTGACATGGCTCTTTTTTGGAGAAAAAGTATTAAATAGGCTGGCTTGACACAAACCTGTGAGGAAATGATTTGACCAACCAACTTTGACATTGTACTTGTAAATAGAATGGTAATAATTTTAATTGCTTTTCAGAATTTGTAATGTTTTATTCAATTCTGTTTCTGTTAGTTTGTAAGCCCTTTTGGTCACAGTAATTGGATCAACAATTGTCAGAATATCTGAATATGGTACTACCAAAATATCTGGTTTAGAAGGATAGCAGAATGAAGCAGAAGGACCACAAGGTATTAAAAATTAAGTTTTACGTCTAGTGTGTCTGAATATGTCTCGAGGACACATGCTAATCACCATTTATTGTCATAGATTTCTTTTACAAATAACTTGACATCTTCAAATTTAAGTTCTTTAGCTTTTTTTGTAATCCTTGCTATTTTTGATCCTTTACTGATGCTTGAAACTGTTCTTACTTCCATTTCTTTGAGACACAGGAACAAAACTGTGTAGTTTCTGGGTTCCTGGAATTGTATTCGCATTTCTAAATCTTTCTACTAAGTTTGACTCTTCTTTTATCCATTGATCAGCTGTTGAGTAAATGAAGTATATTCCATGAATGTTGTCTCTTCCAAAATCAAATAACTGTCATGGTATCATAATTTGGTTATTATATTATTATTATATTATTTGCAGCTAGTCTCTTCACAGTAACACCAAGACCATCGCATGGCCCTTTTCCATGGGAAGTTGCAAAAAAATACCATTGTGCTTTCATTCCAAAGTAAGTTATGTGATGACATAAATTTACAACAAAAAAAATTTTTTTTTGTACTGAGTTACAGCTCTACAGCTGAAAAGTATATCATTTCACTAATATTGAAATGTAAATAAGTTCTAAGATAATCAATTAGTTTCCGTTGATACAAGTGAACAGTTACTGTGTCATGATGAGGGCAGTCAGAGGAAATCACACATTTAGATGCTTCATGTCTGCTGCATCCCTATAGTAACAAACAAAGAGATGCACTGTTGCTTAAGCATTATTATAATGATATCCTTGAGAAGCATACTATAATTTTCTGAAAAATCTCTTGTAACCAATACCTCACCATTCTTCAAAGTTTCTTTCTCTTAGATCAGAATAAGGACTATTGTTTGGCTATAAAATCGTCTCTCTTCAAACTTTGAATCATTCTGGAATATTCTTCAGTGAATTAATTCATCTGTATTTTGTACCACAGTATGTAGGGTTGTTCTATCAACTGATACCCACTGCAAATATTGTACTTCATCAATCATTTTATCATGAAATACATTAGATAACTTCACTATAAAATCATCTATGAACTTCATACAATTTGGACATTATTGAAAAAATTCATTTCTTTAGTAGGAATGGACAAATATGTTCCATCAATCATAAGTTTCACATTTTGATGTATTGTGCATACACATACACTGTGTGTACCACTTGCACCTGCTAGAACACACTCTTTTGGTCTAAGATCAGCAAACTTTGAGAAATTCAATATAATACCTGGATTTTTTTGACTTGAACAGTTGGTAAGCTTCTTTCAAATTGCAAAGTATAAGGAGTTTCTGTTCCTGAACTCTTTCACCTTCTCTTCTAATCGTCTTATAGTTTTTTTTCAATGGCATAAATTCTGCTAACTTCTTCACTTTTATATAAATTAATAACTTTCTCTTCTATGTCTTTTGGAAATCTGCTTTCTCTTTTATTTGACACTGACAGAATCCCTTGTTTTAGCACAAGTTTTTAGCTTGTTTTGCCATATAGTTTGTAACATCAAATTCTTCTTCAATTCTCTTAATACTCTAGCTCTTTGGCAGGATTGTTAAACTCTGTAATTTTTCAGATCTCTTTCTAGTAAGTTCAAATTTCTCTGTTAACTGTGAAATTATTTCTGAGTCATCTGAATTCAATTTTATTTCTGATATGGAAGCTTCTTCAATTTTACAATCTGGTGATATTATTTTCAGTTACAAAAACATTTTTATTTTGTCAGTTTTCTGTTCTCCATACTCAGGTTTGCGTTTAGGAGTTTTTGCTAAACTGGTGACTCACTAATAACTATCAGAGATACATTAAGTATATCAGGTCAGTTTCTAGAGAAACAAACTCTTCCTCTACATTTGAATGTCATTGGGTCTCAGAAGACACAGATGCATTATCTAATGCATTTATCTAATGCATTATATGATGCATTTGTTATTTTCTTTTGACATGTAACATTCTTTGATCACATATAATTTCTTATTTAGGGAAGTTTTTGGCAAATTTCATGTTAATTCATCAGAGACCTTTCATAACATTAATTTTATGCATCTTGAAAGGGTTACAACATAAACTGTATTTTATTTAAATTTTAAAATACAATAGGTTAATTAATGTAAACTAACAACGGGCGAATATATATATATATATATATATATATATATATATATATATATATATATATATATATATATATATATATATATATATATATATATATATATATATATATATATATATATATATATATATATTTATATCTCCTCCAGTGGACAAAGGCCAGAGGCCTTCCAAATTCCACCGGAGTTGGAAAAACCTTATCCTAATCGAAGAAGGCCAACATGTCCAGATACACAGCATTTGAAAATATGCAAGTCAAAGGAAGTTGGGAAAACAGACATAAGGAGTGTGTTCCAGACTTTACCAGTAGAGTATATGTGAGACTGAGCAAAGAGGTTAAGTCTGGGATCTGAGAGTTGGACAGAGAAAAGACGAGACTGTGTAGAAAGGCGTGTCGTATGAGCTCTTCTCAATGGAGGAGGTATGGAAAGAGAGAGTTTCAGAAGAGCAGTGTCCGTTGTAATATCGATAGTAAAGAGAGAGTGAAGCAACAATTCGACGGGCATAAAGAGATTGAAAAGAGTTAGAAAGAGCAGGAGAGTTGATGAGATGAAAAGCCCTAGACTCCACCTTCTCAAGGAGAGCTGTATGAGTGGAACCACCACAGATGTGAGACGCACACTCCATACAAGGGCTAACAACACCCCTATACAGAGCAAGCAACTGGGGTGGCGTGAAAGTAATTCTGAAGGCGCCTCAGAACACCCAACCTCTTAGAAGCTTGTTTAGAAAGAGAAGTAATGTGTTCTTTCCAAGAAAGATCACGAGAAAAGGATACTCCAAGAATATTAAGAACAGAAGAAGGCTTGAGTTGTGTGTTTTCAAAGAAGATATCATAGTCGTGTGGAAGATTGTGTCGAGTGGAGAAATGGAGCAACTGAGTTTTTGAGGCACTGAAAACAACCATGTTTTCTCTGCCCCAATTTGAAATATGTGAAAGATCATAGGTTAGTTGCTCCAAGGCTACCCTTCTCGAGTCTATCAACTGCTGTTGGGTGGGACGTTTTCCAAACTGGAAAGAGTAATGAAGGGTGGAGTCATCAGCATTGGAGTGGATAGGTGATGTAATAGAGAGAAGGTCATTCATGAAAAGCAGAAAAAGTGTTGGGGATAGGACAGAACCCTGAGGAACACCACTATTAATAGATTTAAAGGAAGAATGGTGGCCGTCTACAACAGCTGCTATAGAACAACCAGAAAGGAAATTAGAGAGAAGGTTAGATACCGAAAAAGGGAATTTAGAAATCAAAGCTTTGTGCCAGACTCTATCGAAGGCTTTCGATATGTCCAGCGAGACAGCGAAAGATTCACCGAAATGCCGAAGAGTGGAGGACCAAAAGTCAGAGAGAAGGGAAAGATCACCAGTAGAGCGTTTCTTACGAAAGCCATACTGGCGATCTGAGATAAGATTAGAAGAATTGAGATCTTTCCAAATCTTCCTTTTAAGGACAGATTCGAAAACTTTAGAGAGAACGAAGGTCAAAGAAATAGGATGGTAGTTTGAGGGTTGAGAAGAATCCCCTTTCTTCAGCATAGGCTGAATGAGCGCACGTTTCCAGCAAGAAGGGAAGGTTGAAGTTGAGAGACAAAGACAAAAATCTTTACCTAGGAAGGGTGCAAGCTCGGAAGCACAAGTTTTGAGAACCACAGGAGGAATACCATCGGGACCATACGCCTTCTTAGTATTAAGCTCAGAGAGAGCAGAAATGACATCTTTAGAAGAAATTCTAATTTTATGCATAATTGAGTTAGAGGGGGTTGAAGGAGGAGGAACAGCTCCGGAATCGTCTAAGGTTGAATTAGAGGCAAAAGTTTGAGCGAATAATTCAGCTTTAGAAGAAGGTAAAACAGCAATTGTGCCGTTCGAAGATATTAAAGGAGGGAAAGAGGAAGAAGCAAATTTAGAGTTGACATTTTTTGCAAAATGCCAGAAAGAACGTGACGAAGGAGAACCAGAAAGATTATTGCATTTTCTACGGAAAAAAAAAAAAGAGTTTTTTCGTGTTACGAAGGATAGATTTTGCACGATTCCGGGATGAACTATAAGTAGCGTGAGTTTCTGGAGTTTGAAGACTATATATATATATATATATATATATATATATATATATATATATATATATATATATATATATATATATATATATATATATATATATATATATATATATATATATATATATATATATATATATATATATATATATATATATATTTTACACATCACCATCACTCACGGGCAAAGCCCTATTCACGGAGGGGGTGTCAGAAGACAAAAGTAAAGTAGAACAAAAAATAAAATAAAAATAATTAATAAAAAATAAAAATGACCCCTGCAGGACACACCTAACACAAATTTCTTACGTAAACGCAGACGCGGGCTTTAAAGAAATTGAGATTAAATTCGGCAAGAAACACAGATGGGAGAGAAATCCACAGAACAGATGTGTCAGGAAAGAAGGAGGCACCACAGCGGACAATCCTAGAGTTGCCTATGTCCACGCAAAATTGATGCACAGACAAAGCACCCCTTATGCTGCAAAGACGATGTAAGGTGGAGGTACACGAGTGGATAATTCCTTCGATCATTTGCCGCTGTAGTACTTATAGAAAAGAGACAAGGCACCAACGTTGCGTCGCAAAGATAAAGAGTCAAGTGAATTACAAAGAGTGGAACAGTTTATAAGTCTTTTAGCCTTTGACTCAACCCTATCCAAAAGACGGGTGAAACTTGAGCCACCCCAGATATGATAGCAGTACTCCATACAAGGGCGGATGAGACCCTTGTATACTTGGAGTAACTGCGAATAAGAAAAAAATTCTCGCAGTCTAAACAGAACTCCCAGCTTCTTTGAGGAGGCCCTAGCAACCATTGTGATTTGAGATTTCCAAGACATTTTTTTGTTTATGCGAAGGCCAAGGATGTTTATATTGTCAACAGGAGAGATGGGAGAACCATCGAAAGAAATAGAAAAGTTAGGAGGTGTCTTTGAGAGGGAGATTTCTAGAAGTTGAGTTTTTAAAGAGTTGAATTTCACAATGGTTGAGACGACCCCACTGGGAAATTCTATCCAGATCTGCAAGAATGGAATCGGAAAGATGAAGACGAGAGGCAACTCTAGATGCAAAGGAAGGAGCAGATTTGAAATGAGTAGAAGAATGGAGGGTTGAGTCATCAGCAAATGAATGGATAGGGTTAAATGAACAGCTGAGAAGATCATTAATAAAAAGTAAGAATAGAGTAGGAGATAAGACAGAATCCTGAGGAACACCACTATTGACATGAAAGGAAGAAGTTGCTCCATCAACAACAGCTGAAATGGAACGATTAGAAAGAAAGCTAGATATAAGTAAGCAAAGAGAATTAGCAAACCCAAAGGAGGGGAGCTTGGAAAACAGTGACGCATGCCATACCCAGTCAAATACCTTAGATATGTCAAGCGTTACCACACAAGTCTACCCATGGTCCCTAAGGGCAGAAGACCATAAATCTGTGAGATAGGAAAGTATATCACCAGTAGACCTCGAACGTCGAAAGCCATACTGATGATCAGAAAGAAGGGAATGAGATTCCAGATGATCCAAGAAGTGAGAGTTGAGAAGGGTTTCAAAGATCTTAGACAGAATACAAGTGAGAGCTATAGGGCGATAGTTAGAAGGATCAGAGCGACTACCCTTCTTCGGAATTTGCTGGACCAATGCGCGCTTCCAACACTGAGGGAAAGTATTAGTATTGAGATATAGAGAGTGGAGTTGAACGAGGGTCGGAGATAGCTCAGAAGCACACTCCCTTAAAACTTGTGGAGGAATGCCATCCGGGCAGCCCGCCTGCCTTCCTTACGTTCATAGATTTCAGAAGCCCATGCACCTGATCAATTGTAATCACAGGTAAAGGCATGGGACCTCTGAGAGGAGAAGAAGTAGGAGGACGGCTGCCGAAACCATCCAGGGTTGAATTAGAGGAGAATAGGAAGCCAAAGAGATTAGCCTTTTCAGTTGGAGTGTTAGCAAACAGAGCCATCAGAGCGAAAAAGAGGAGGAAAGGAAGATTTACAGTAGTTGTTAAAGATGTTTTTGGCAAGAGGCCAGAAAGATTTATCAGTAGGGGAGTTTAGGAGCTCTTTACACCTTCTTTTAGTGAAAGCCCGCTTTGCTCGTCGAAGAATATCCCTGCAATGATTTCGAGCAGAATGAAAGTTAGCAAGAGTGATAGTAGAAGGAGTTTTTCCACCCTCGATATGCGATGTCTCTAGCCTGAATGGCAAGAGAGAAGGCGCGATCGAACCATGGATTTTGAGGAGAAAAAGATTTAGTTGAAGAAGGAATTAACCTGCTCATCCCATCAACAATTACAGCCCCCACCTTATCAGCGGAGACTGACGCGTCTTCAGAGACAAAGCAGTCCATCCAAGGATAGTTAGCATAGAAGCAACGCAAAGCCTCCCAGTCAGCCCGATCAAAGTGCAGGAGGATATGCTTAGGGCAGGGTGGAGCAGTTGGAGAGAAAGCTTGAAAATTAAGAGTTGTGGTCAGATTTACCAATAGGTGCAAAGACAGCGTATTTAAAGTTTGTGGTCAGATTTACCAATAGGTGCAAAGACAGCGTATTTAAAGAGTGAAGGACTAATAGTGAAACATAAATCAAGAGTGTTTAAGAATTGGTTAGGACGATCCGGAATGTGTGTTGGTTCTTTAATCAGTTGCTCCAGATCGTTGAGAATGCTGAATGATTCGGCCTCCTCCCCTCCTGGATCAGTATAAGAGGAACCCAACCATTCAGTGTTGTGTACATTGAAATCCCCTAAATAGAGGACTCAGTATTTGGATGTGAAGATGTAACAGTTTCGTGAGAAGTAGTTAGGTATTCAAAAAAGGTGGAAAAATCTGTTCTATTGGGAAAACAGTGGCAGAAACACATGATTTTCGTAGTGGTAGGAAGAAAGATTTTAAGCCACAGAACATCGAAGTTAGGAAATTCAAGATTCACAAAACGTGTTACCGGAGTGTTGGTGTTTACGTAGGCACAAACTCCACCCTTAAATCGGAAATTATGAAATAATTTAGTTTGAAGAGGAATTCTTAGATATCTGGGGCTCAAACAATATCAAAAGGTTAGGACGAGAACTAGAGAGGTGGGATTCCACAGAGGCAAAATTAGGAAGTAAGCCACGGACATTGGTGAAGTGTATAGAGAACCCACGCCTGCGCATACTCGCCATTCTACGCACATAATCACAATTAAATCAGACAAAGAAACGAACAAGCAAATAGACAAACAAACAATCAAACAAACAGTCAGACACAGACAAACAGAAAGAGCAGACAAGGAAGCAAAGTAAAACTAAAATAAATTTACATATGAAACCTAAATTTTAAAACGGTAAAATAAATTTAAAATCCAAAGTTTAAACTTAAAATAGTGCTAAACAATTTCAAATTAAAAATTCAAATTGTATTGGATGGTAATAATTTTGGCTCTCAGAAAATAAAACTTCCTAATAATAAAACCTTTAAAGTAAAAATTAAAAAGGTAAAACTGGAACTTATCTTTAGATATGGCGATGATCCATGTAGTATATAGTTAGTGACTTGAAAAATATTAAAAGGTTAAAACACTTTCACTTTACACAAACACATGATAAAAAAAAAAAATAAGTAAATAAATAAATAAATAGCTAAAGTTAAAAACCCACTATAAGAGAGCACAAGCACATCCTCACTCGACAAAAGCAACTATATATATATATAATATATATATATATATATATATATATATATATATATATATATAATATATATATATATATATATATATATATATATATATATATATATATATATATATATATATATTCTAAAAATGTAGATTTTGAGACAAACAATGAATTTTTGTTAACACCATATCAAAGTAAATTTCCAGCTGCTTTGATTATGAACTAATGCCAACTCTAAAATTTGGCATACTTTGTGCCAATAGGATGGCCAAATTATGACGTAAAATTTGATCAAAATCAAGAGATATCATTTTTTGGTATCAAACGTCAAGGCCAAAATCAAATATTTTTTTTTTACTCTGCCATAAAACACTACTGAATAAAAGTTTTATATCTATTCAAGAAATTTAAAATGATGTGTATATCATCGTTATCGGTGGTGCAGAAGCTGAAATAATTAACTTCAAAGTTTTTGTCAAAGTTCCATGACCTGAATCTCCAGAACTGTTTGATCTATGAACTTGGGATAAAGACCATTCTCGTTTTTTCAACAACATCTACATGTATCGCAATTGTCATATAAATCGAAGAGGTCAAGGTTTTTATTCACCAAATTGTAGGTGATTTCACATGGAATGACCAATATATATATATATATATATATATATATATATATATATATATATAATATATATATATATATATATATATATATATATATATATATATATATATATATATATATATATATATATATATGGACATTTATTTACTCTTGGTGAAAATTAAGTGATTGGGTTTTCATGCCACCTTCCTGTTTGGTTACATTTTTATATATTTTCTCTGTCCTAATAAAATATTCAAGAAAGATCAGAAGGATCTCCAGGACAAAACATACATAGACTTTGCCCCAGAGCTACCATCTTAACAACAATTAATAGGGTCGGCCGAAGAGTAGAGTCATCAGCATAGGAATGGATTAGTAATGATATAGTATAGAGAAGGCCAATAACGAAAGGCATAAAAAAAAAGAGGATAGAAGAGATCCCTGAGGATCATTATTATTAAAAAATA
>SEYY01002022.1:30000-45250 GCA_009176605.1 Armadillidium nasatum | reverse complement strand
GGGCAAATTTTGATGTAAATATTCTTCTATTGTTGAAACTTACGTTCTTACCTCTTACTCATACAATTTTCATTGAGGCAAGTTTTCTGATATAAATATTATAAGCTTTATTTGATTTTCACATTGACTCTTAAAATAAATTTTAATTTATAGAATGTAATTTTATTAAATTTATATATTAAAATATATAATAAGGGATACCTTTTTCTACTTAAAATATTCACTAAAAATATAAAAGAGTATTTTGTTCTTGCTTTATCAGCTAAACAATTTCAAAATATTAATCACCTTTTTACTGTGAGTGTTCTAATCCCAAATTATTCTAATCCTTTCTTCATTCGGTTTTTAACTTTAGCATAGGATTATGTCCTATGGTTAGGACTCAGTCTTATCAGACTTTTCATGAGAGGTTTTAAAAAAAAAAAAAAAAAAAAAAAAAAAAAAAATCGAAAAGTAACAACTACTTTTATTCTCAGTAGCCATTGTAACTGAATTGTAGATTGTTCATTTATAATTTTATAAAAATGCCAAGTTTATTTCAAAGCATAAAACAGAATCTTTACTCCGTAGATGTAATATAAGGTTTAAACTATGAGCAAACTCAAAAATTTTGGTAAAAACCACTACCTTGAATTTGATTTAACACCCAAAAAGTTTAAGGTGTGTAGTTGGTGATGTAGCCCAACTTTCACTGAAGTAGTGACAAGGGATCAGGTAGCTATATATATATGTTCTGGTTAAATTTATTTAAATTTTAATTTTTACTTTGTTCAAAATCAGATTTATAAATCAAACTTCATTTTTGTAATTTTAAATTTTACAAAAAAAATATTACAATGCAATTAGTTATATATAATATATATATATATATATATATATATATATATATATATATATATATATATTATATATATATATATATATATATATATATATATATATATATATATATATATTATATATTATATATATATATATATTATATATATATATATATATATATATATATATATATATATATATAAAAAGAAAGAGTTGAGTCATCGTCATAAGAATGAATGAATTTAGAAGTGCTGAAGAGAAGATCATTGATTAAAAGTAAGAGTAAAGTTAGAGTCAAAAGAGAACCTAATGGAACAACACAACAGGAAAAGAGGAAATGGTTGTTCCATCAATAAATTCTGATATGGAACAATCTGAGAGAAAACTAAACATGAGGAAGTAAAGAGAAGAAAGATATTCAGAAGAAGGGAGCATAGAAAGAGAGTTGTGACACTTGATATAAATAGTCAAATGCTTTGGATATCTCAAGAATAAAGGCAGAATATCATAAAATAGTGAGATAGGAGAATATGTCACGAGTAGACCTCGAGCGTCGAAAGCCATACTGATGATTTGGGAGAAGTGAATAAGAATTCAGATAATCCGAGAAATGAAAGTTGAGGAGAATTTCAAAGATTTTAGGCAGAAAATAAGTGAGTGCTATAGTACGATAGTTAGAAGGATTAGAACGGCTACCTTTCTTTGTAATCGTCTGAACATATGTGCGCTACCAGCACAGAGGGAAAGTATTAGTATTAAAGCATAGGAGTGAAGTGGAACAAGGACATCCTCTAGCTCAGACCAACACTCCCTCAAAATTCGAAGAGGAATACCATCCGTAGACCTCAGGTTCTCAAGCACTCTATCATAATGGATTTGGTGTTGAAACATTGAACACCTGATGGATGATAGAATCGTCCAGGATGAAATTAGTTGAAGAGATTAGCTTTTTCAAAAAGGAGGGTTAGCTTCAGTACTTTCATAACGAATAAGAGCGATAGGCAGAATTGCAGGGGTTATTAGAGACAACCCCGGATTCGGATTCGCCCATCACTGATATATATATATATATATATATATTATATATATATATATATATATATATATATATATATATATATATATATATATATATATATATATATATATATAATACGTGCGAGTTTTGTTGTCCGCTAAAATGCTAGTCATTATTTTAACATTCGATCCTTATCTGAAAGCAAGGCTCCGCCCATTAACGAAAAAAAGTATTTTAAAGCAATGCAATCCTCTATCTCTTTACTTTAGAAATTTACCACTTTGGTTGTTGTTGATATCGAAGTACCAACAGTAAATACAGTTACTCTGTTACTTGAACAGTTATTATACATTTACTACTACGAAATTATTTGAAGATTTAGATATGGCTCCACAAAATCAAGATTTGTCTACATCTTCTCTTGCCGAGGAAGATTTCGCACTTATTCCGGAAGATGAACATTTTCATATCGAAGAAAGGAAATTGGAAATTAATTTTAAACAAATTTATAGAAATCTTAGAAATTTAGATTATTCTAAAGTGAGTTGGAGAAACGTAACTTTGTTTGTTTTGCTGCATATTTATAGTGTATATGGATTATATCTCTTGTTCACTGCGTGTATGTGGAGGACAATCGCATTCACCTATTTATTATACTTCTTGTCTGCAATGGGAATCACGATGGGAGCCCACAGACTTTGGGCTCACAGATCATACAAAGCCAAGATGCCATTACGAATATTTTTGGCTTTCTGTCAGACACTTGCATTCCAAAACAGCATTTTTGAGTGGTCCCGAGATCATCGCGTCCACCACAAATTTTCTGAAACTGACGCCGATCCACACAATGCTCAACGAGGATTTTTCTTCTCTCATATGGGGTGGTTGATGTACCGCAAGCACCCTGATGTCATCAAGAAAGGTAAAACCCTCGACATGAGTGATCTTTTAAATGACCCTGTCGTTCGTTTCCAGATGAATTACTATGTTCCATTGATGGTTCTTGCCTGTTTTTTGATTCCAACTTTTCTCCCATGGTATTTGTGGGGTGAAACCTTCATAAACTCTCTTATGGTACCTACGTTCTTAAGATATTGTGTAACCCTTCACGTCACCTGGATGGTAAATTCACTAGCTCACTGGATTGGTTCGAAACCTTTTGATAAAGATATTTACCCTTCCCAAAATAAACTTGTGGCAACATTGGCTTTAGGAGAAGGCTGGCATAACTACCACCACGTCTTTCCCATTCGACTACAGGGCAGCCGAACTGGGAGGTGTCATTAACCTTCAACGCTACTACAGACATTATCGACTTTTTCGCAAAATTTGGTCAGGCGTACGATTTAAAGACAGCAAGTAAAGAGATGCAAGGAAAAAAGGGCAAAAAGAACAGGTGACGGGACCCATGAAAACAGAAAGATGGAAAAGGTTATGTAAAAATTCAATCTAGTTTTTTATTTTTCTTTGAAGATAAATTTCTTCAAAAGGAAAATTGTTTTCTTTGTTAGGCTTTATGCCAGCCCATTAACCTTGCCTCACCAAAGGTGGATATATATAGTGATTATTACCATTAGATAAAAAAAAGTATTTCAGTGATTTTATTAATACATATATTCTGTTATTATTATTATATATATATATTATATATATTATATTAAATATATATATAGTGATTATTACCATTAGATAAAAAAAAGTATTTCAGTGATTTTTTAAACATTTTCTGTTATTATTATTATTATTATTATTATTATTATTATTATTATTATTATTATTATTATTATTATTATTATTATTATTATTATTATTATTATTATTATTATTATCATTACTAGCGAGATTTTTAAATATTTTTAAATTGTTGTTTTATTTTTTTCTAATTTTAATTTTATATAAAAAAATGGGTAAAAAAGATAAAAAAAAATACATATATTTTTAAAAATTTTTAAGTAGAATTTTAAAGAATATATTAAAAGTATATTGTAAATCATTTTTATATATCAAACGATATATAAAAGTTGAATATTTTCTTTTTATATTAAGAATTATTTATTGTATGACGATATTTATAAAATTTTTTATTGAAGAAAGCATATATATATATATATTATATATATATATATATATATATATATATATATATATATATATATATATATATATATATATATATATATATATATATATATATATATATATATATATATATATATATATATATATATATATATATATATATATATATATATATATATATATATATATATATAACTGCTACACTGCTTCTCTTCTCTCTCTCTCTCTCTCTCTCTCTATCTCTCTCTTTGCAGATCTGTAGTTGTTATATCTATTTTTATGCTCTAGTCCTATAATTTATATAATTTTGTTAATTAAATATGAAAAATATAAATTCCAGTATTTTATTTATACTTTATCAACATTTATTTTAATTTTCTATTTTTATTTTTCATTTTTTATTACCAGTAGTTAATTCTTTATCAATTTTTTTTTTTTTTTTTGTGTTCCCTTTTTATTTCTAAAATATTTATTTATATATTTAGATTTAAATTATAATATAAGTAAGAGGTATTTTTTTATTATTATCACTAGTATTATAACTAGAAAATGAACAACTAATTCAAATAATTATTCCTTTTATGAAAAAGAAAAAAAAAGGAAAAAATAAATTCTTATCAATAAGATAAACAATGAATGCATAACATTTTTTGGTCTTATCAATGTCGAACACATTGTCTTTCAGAATGCCCTCCACAATTCTTACTTAGTGAACAAACTGAATAAGGAAAAATGTTTTTAATAAAATACTGAATCAATGGAAAATAAGTATCAGAAAAATTAAGATTATCAAATATGAACGAACTGAATAGGAAAATATTCTAATCAATTTTTCAGATCAAAATCAAAATCCACCCCAAGAAGAATTATTAGCTCTGTCAGTAGGTTCATTCGAGAATGAAAAAATGGTTTCACGAGCCGACCACAAACATCCGCTAGCTGGCCAGGCCTATCGCGGATGCCCGCTTTGACCCCACCAGCAACAAGCATAACGCTGATGTACTTAATACAAGTGGGCGCTTCTAAACGCGAGTCGGAGTAGCTCAAATTCCCTGCTCCGACCAGGCCTTGAACCCTGGACCTTTCGCTTGCTAGGCGAGTGATCGATCGACTGATATAAATAATAATTAAAGGAATAAGTGAATAATAAAATAATAATAATTGTAAACTATATATCGTACCAGACACACTTAAATATAAATTAAAAAAAATCTAATAATCAATTTAGTTATTTAAAAAAGTCAAAAAAATATATAACAAAGATATATAACATTTTTAATTTAAAAAACATTTCTTTTTTATTTTTATTTAATTATTTGTTTGTTTTACTGTAGCTGCTTCTATGCACTTTCATGTTCAGTTTATGAAGCAAACTAAAATACATGTAAAGAAACTAACTAATCAAACATCTGAATATTGAATAATTTGATTTCTTTTTCTTTTGTTACCCTTCAAATTTTGTTTTCTTTCATAAAAGAAAGAAAAGTTTTTTATAAGGATAACTAAAAAAATTCGAATTTAAAATTAAATGTATTTAAAATTGTGGATGATTATATATTCAAAAAATTTAATCTATTAAAATTTATTGTATAACGATGTTTATTAATATATTATTATATTAAATATGTATTATATATATATATATATATATATATATATATATATATATATATATATATATATATATATATATATATATATATATATATATATATATATATATATATATATATATATATATATATATAATATATATATATATATATATATATATAATATATATATATATATATATATATATATATATATATATATATATATATATATATATCTTTTAGGAACAATAACTCTTTCGTATTCCGGTTTATATTAATCGTAAATTTAAAACCACTTTTAATAAAATAAAAACGATAAAACACTAAAACAGGAATAAAAGCTGAAGTAAAAAAGATATAACAAAAGTAGAAGGTTAAAACAACTGTCACGTTACGTAAGACTGAAAAGAAATGTAAAGAAACTTAGTAATCAAGCATCTGAATATTGAATAATTTGATTTCTTTTCCTTTTGTTACCCTTAAAATTTTGTTTTCTTTTATTAAATAAAGAAAACTTATTTATAAAGATAACTAAAAAAAATTGAATTTAAAATTAAATGTATTTTAAATTGTGGATGATTATATATATTCAAAATTTTAATCTATTAAAATTTATTGTATGACGATGTTTATTAAAATTTTTAAGAAAAAGTAAAAAAGATAAGTATATATGTTATATATATAGTTATATATATATACTATATATATATATATATATATATATATATATATATATAATATATATATATATATATATATATATATATATATATATATATATATATATATATATATATATATATATATATATATATATATATATATATATATATATATATATATATATATATATATATATATATATATATATATATATATATATATATATATATATATATATATATATATATTAGCAACAATAACTCTCTTATTACGGTTTATGTTCATCGTAATTTAAAACCACTTCCAATAAAAAAATAAAAGATAAAACACTAAAACAGGAATAACAGTTGAAGTAAAAAAGATATAACAAAAGTAGAAGGTTTAAAGCAACTGTTACTTTACGTAAGACTGTGACTCGCTTCCCTCTTCAGACAATACTGAGTTGAAGGAAAAGAAAAAAGGTCATCAATTGGGTAAAAAAGATTATTCGCCTCAGCCAACTATTAATTTTTGCACTTGGCCATAGTTCACGGAATGAAAATATTTTGCGTAAACAGTTTTTAAATATTTGACTTAGTATGTATCCATCTCGAAAAAACCGGATGATGTTAAAATTATGTAAGGTTTTAATAAAAAAGGACTCAATTAATTTATTTAAATTTTTTGTTTTTGAAGAAAAAATAAATTTAGCGTCATACCAGTTTATCTGAAAATAATGTTCTGCAATGTGCAAGAAAATTGCATAGCTTATAACATTGCATCTTTTTACGTCTGCTTTATGATGATCTAGCCGGAAATGCAAAGATTTCAAGGTCTCACCCATAGACTTTTAAGGTCTCACCAAAGTATGAACGATGGCAAGATTTACAAGGGATTGTGTAGACTCCTCCAATCTTCTCAGAGAATGTCGAAATATTTAGTAAAAGGGTTTTGGATAATTTATCAGGGAAAATAGAGGTCAAATGCAAATTACACAACGTATAGATGGAATATATATATATATATATATATATATATATATATATATATATATATATATATATATATATATATATATATATATATATATATATATATATATATAGCGGATGCGGATGCGGATATAGAATTTTCATCAAGTGCGGATGCGGATTCGGATGTTGAATTTTCGAAAGTGTGAATGCGGATGCGGATGTTCAATTTTCGCAAAGTGCGGATGCACACACATACACAACACACACACATATATATATATATATATATATATATATATATATATATATATATATAATATATATATATATATATATATATATATATATATATATATATATATATATATATATATATATATATATATATATATATATATATATATATTATATATATATATATATATATATATATATATATATATATATATATATATATATATATATATATATATATATATATATTATATATATATATATATATATATATATATATATATATATATATATATATAATAAAAATTTAATGAAAAATAAAACCTTTTTAACATTAAGAATTTAAAATTTAAAAACATGAGTTTGAAAATCGACGACAGGATCGGATCATGTGAAGAGAACTAAAAGCAAGGACAACAGTACTAGCCACCCGGCCTTGTGATTACTCTGCTAACGGCTTGTAACAACTCCAGAACCAGCATTGGAAACCATAGCTCAAAGAAGCACAATCTTCTGCAGAGCTCAAGGAGAGAGTGTTTAGAGGTTAGTTGAAGAACGATACTGAAAGGGTGAAAACCCTACCTGTGAGATGGTCTCCACTGACAGGGTGAAAATCCTACCTTTGAGAGGATGTAGATGTAGATGTAGATGTAGATGTATATATATATATATATATATATATATATATATATATATATATATATATATATATATATATATATATATATATATATATATATATATATATATATATATATATATATATATATATATAGTTGAGATAGCTTCTTTATTAGTGAACATTAATCTAATTACGAATGTTAAAGCCAATACTAAAGGTTTCCACAAACACATTTAATTAACTGTGAATGTTTAACACCATATCTCGGTTAGTCTTCAGCACAAACTAAATTTTAAAAATTTCGATTTTTTTAAAATACAATCAAAACATAAATTCATTAACTACATATAGGATATTTAAAATAATAATAATTGCAATAAAAAAAGTAATAATATTAATATTGAAATAACATAAATAAAAAAAAATGGCTGGACTATTTTGGAAAATAGAACTTCATTATTGAAGTGAAAAGGACAATAGAAGAAGCTTGAACATTTAAAGATGGGCAATGAGTTTTTTTATATGTAAAACTTCAAAGTTCTACGATCAAGAAGGGAAGATGTATGTTGATGAAGAGAGAAATTTAATGAAAAAAAGGGGAGGGAACTGTTCATGGTCTTTTATGGCAGAGTGTACAGGAGAGCAAAGAGGATGGTTTGTTCTTAAGGAAACTCCTCTATGCTTATCAATTGTAGACCAGTTTGGCCTACATATGCCGCATTACAGCTAGTACACTTAAATAAATAAATTAACGAGGATATGAGAAGCATTGTGTGAGATTCTTTGTGTCTGAAGAAACTATAAATTGAGAGGGAGTTAAAATTTATGAGAATGAACTGGCGTTGCGTGAATGTAGCTTCAATTATAGTAAGAATATTTCTATTAAATTGATATGTAAGTTATATTATATACAGAAGTTTTAAGTATATTTTTGGTTTGGGTACAGTAGGAAAATGAAGAGTTGTTCTGAAGATAATAGTGAGACACTCGTTAATTAATACTTTTCCACTTAGACCTTTGGGAATGAATAAGCACGTAAAGAGTATTTTCATAAATTCCATCTCTGTATGGTATATATATATATATATATATATATATATATATATATATATATATATATATATATATATATATATATATATATATATATATATATATATATATATATATATATATATATATATATATATATATATATATATATATATATATATATATATATATATATATATATATATATATATATATATATATATATATATATATATATATTTATATATATAATATATATTTATTATATATATTATATATATATATATATATATATATATATATATATATATATATATATATATATATATATATATATATATATATATATATATATATATATATATATATATATATATATATATATATATATATATATATATATATATATATATATATATATATATATATATATATATATATATATATATATATATATATATATATATATATATATATATATATATATATATATATATATATATATATATAGGTGTTTTATATATATATATATATAAAATTATATTATTATATATATATATATATATATATATATATATATATATATATATATATATATATATATATATATATATATATATATATTAAACAGAAAATTTTTTCGCATGCCAGGATTCGAAACCACTGACAACATCGTTGCCGTTAAACACTGTACATAAATAAGGCTCTACCACAGAGCTACGACACCCTCCTAAAATAAAATTCATAGTAAAACATTTTTCAAGATAAGATAAGATAGAAAAAACTTTTTCTCTGTCTTATTATTTAGCAATAATTATTTTTTTCCTCTGTCTTATTTATTTGTTAAATTTGTCTCAGCAAGTTGCTGTAACCATATTGGTGTTGTTTGACCTTGGTTGATTGCTCCTGTAACCCAGGAGCACCTCAGCAAAATGCCATGTAGCCCCATAGAGGTTCCAAGCACCTTCTTGTCGATTCTATATATATATATATATATATATATATATATATATATATATATATATATATATATATATATATATATATATATATATATATATATATATATATATATATATATATATATATATATATATATATATATATATATCGTAAACCATTCATCTTATAAAGATTTAAAAAATTTAAGTTTTTTTACCTTTTCATAGTAAGCCAACTACTTTTTATATATATCAGGCCAAAAATTGTAAAATAAACAAACATCCTCCTACACGATTAACAACGTGAAACTGTTTGCTGCTGTGGATTTTGGTTATATTTGTTATAAAGAAAATGGGATTGATGGATTAAATAGCAGCACGTGTGGGTAACAATATTATACGTAGCATACATACTGAGATTGAAAGGCAGGAGAAATTATGCCTACCTGATGTACAAAAAAATTAAAAATTAACCTTTTAAATTTTGTCGGATTAGGTGCATATTATGGCCAAGAAGGAACATTTTGCTCGAAAACATTGAAGAACCTTTGTACAATGAAAACTTATTTATATTATAATAATAATAATAATAATAATAATAATAATAATAATAATAATAATAATAATAATAATAATAATAATAATAATAATAATAATAATAATAATAATAATAATAATAAAACAATAATAATAATGTAATAAAAATGATAATAACAAAAATAGTAATAAAAATATAGTAATAATTATAATTATTATTATTATTATTATTATTATTATTATTATTATTATTATTATTATTATTATTATTATTATTACGTATAAGTAAAATAATAAAAATTAATATAAAAATATTCTTAACTGTGAAGAAACAAAAATTGAAATATGTATATTTTTCTTAAAATTTCTTTTAAAATTCTTCTTGCATAATAAACGAAGATTTAAAGGTTTGTACGGTCGGTTGCATTTCATTTGCGACCACATCGTTTCAACATTTTGGAAAAATGTGTTCACACACAATTCTCTCGTCCGTTAAATTGAAGGATGCGTTTGCAAAATTTTTAAAACTACACAGTATTTTCTTCATTTGGAATTACTAGTCAAAATTGAATGAATTTTTTTTTTTTTTTTTTTTTTTTTTTTTTTAAACTTCATAACGCTTTATTGTAGTGTTATTATAATAAGATGCAATTTATTAAATATTTAACCCTATTAAAAAAATTAAGAAATAAAAAGTAATAAATAACAGTTACACACTAGCTAGTTGCATATAGTGGTGGTTGCACAAACCTGCAAGCCACGTCACGAGCCGCCCCTTTTATATATATATATATATATATATATATATATATATATATATATATATATATATATATATATATATATATATATATATATATATATATATATATATATATATATATATATATATAATATATAATGTAAATAAATACCCAATCTCTCACAGATCGGAGGGTACGGGAGGGGAAAGAGGCACCCGTATACAAAAGTTCGAATGCCATGCATTTATTATATTTTAGCAATATAAAACTGAAAAAAAAGTGAAAAATTATTTAATTTTTTGCTTTTCATTATTCAGTTGCATGAACCTGTGACTTTTATATATACTTTTCTATGGTACTTGTGTTAAAATTATCATTAACATATTCGAATGTTTTATGTCTATATATATATATATATATATATATATATATATATATATATATATATATATATATATATATATATATATATATATATATATATATATATATATATATATATATATATATATATATATATATATATATATATATATATATATATATATATATATATATATGTATATATATATATATATATATATATATATATATATATATATATATATATATATATATATATATATATATATATATATATATATATATATATATATATATATATATATATATATATATATATATATATATATGTGTGGTGTGTTTGCATCTATAAATGTGTATGTGTTAAGGTGAGTTTGTGTGTTTTTAATGATTTCAAGTTAGTTATTTAATTTTTTTATAATTTTTAATCATCTAAGGAGGAGCCTCACAATCGCCAGAAAGAGACACACAAAATGATTATTATTATTAAGGTGAATCAAAATCAATACGGATCATATAATCAATATGGGAATATTATCCATAGAAGAAAATGTAGCACAGTTGTTATAAGAACATCTTTGTTATAAGATTTATGTATTTTGAATTATTATTATTTTTTTTTTTAACATATATATAACATTGTTGAAGCCGGGAAGCTGTTGTTGTTTCAGTTTTTATATAGACACCATATTCTACAATCGCTCTCCGAACCCCTCCTCCTCTTCAGTCGATCAACTAAAAAAAAAAAAAAAAAGGAAAAGAAAAATAAGAAAAAATATATATATATATATATATTTATATATAAAATAAAACAAGAAGAAAATAGTATCACCAGATTTCATTAACATGGTAACCATAACAGCCCTTTTATGTTCCGTGATCTTTTTAGGAACAGTAGAATGCGCCTCGGTTGGAACATCGGATCCCTTGGAAACATTAAGAATGGTACATGTGGTAAGTTGCAATTTAGAATTTCAATGGTTGAAATCCTGTTATTATTATTATTATTATTATTATTATTATTATTATTATTATTATTATTATTATTATTATTATTATTATTATTATTATTATTATTATTATTATTATTTATTATTATTATTATTTATTATTATTTTTGTTATTAATTGTTAATATGAATTATTATTATTATTATTATTATTATTATTATTATTATTATTATTATTATTATTATTATTATTATTATTATTATTATTATTATTATTATTATTATTATTATTATTATTATTATTATTATTATTATTATTATTATTATTATTATTATTATTATTATTATTATTATTATTATTATTATTATTATTATATTATTATTATTATTATTATTATTATTATTATTATTATTATTATTATTATTATTATTATTATTATTATTATTATTATTATTATTATTATTATTTACATGCTATAAAATAATATCAGAAGACATCTTGCCGAAAGTCTTTGAATCACACTTCAAAGGAAGCAGACATTTGACAACATAAATATTAAATATTATTAAATTAAAAATATAAATAATTCAAATAATTATAAAAAAAAAATATAATTATAAAATTCCGATTATTATTAATTATTATTATTATTATTATTATTATTATTATTATTATTATTATTATTATCATTATTATTATTATTATTATTATTATTATTATTATTATTATTATTATTATTATTATTATTATTATTATTATTATTATTATTATTATTATCATAAAGAAAATCTGAATTGAATAAAAATAAATAACGAAAAATGAAAAAGTGTTGAGTGATAGAATGCAAAGAAGATAAAAGAAAGAATTAATAATAAGATAAAAGTATGAAACTAAATTCAATTATTTATTATTTAAAAAAACTAAATAGTTATGGTAGGAGAGATTTCTAAATAGATAAGAGACATAATGGCTCTATGAGCGCCCAAACTATATATATATATATATATATATATATATATATATATATATATATATATATATATATATATATATATATATATATATATATATATATATATATATATATATATATATAATATATATATATATATATATATATATATATATATATATATATATATATATATATATATATATATATATATATATATATATATATATATATATATATATATATATATATATATATATATATATATATATATATATATATATCAGAGGTGTGCATAAGCGCAAATGAAAGCAAAAAAAGGGCAAAGAGCAATTTGCGTTTTAGGTTTAAAAAAAATTGGCGCTTTTGGGTTTGCGCTAAATTTCGAAAGTGTACGCTTTTGCATTTGCGCTCAACAACTTTTTTAAGACCAAAGAGGGCAGCCATGACATCCAACAATTTTGAAAAAATTTATCTTTATGAAAGGGAATATGACCCTATTCCGAATGTGAGAGAAGAGGTACGAGGCGGAAGAGATCATAGGTAATTGAATAAATGAGATTAAAATCTTTCTCATTTTTTGTTATATTTTTGCATCTTTCAAATAAAATTTAAAAGTAATTCATCTTTACATACTTGCACTCTACGTTTTTTTTTTTTTGCTCCTAAATTTGCGCTTTAAAAATTTTTTTTGATTTCCGGACATGTGCGCTTTTGCGTTTGTGGACTAAATTTTTGAAAAAATGTGCGCTTTTGCGCTTACGCACTAAGTTTTTCCAATTTGCGTTTATGCGTTTGAGCTCTAAAGTTTAAAAAATGAGCGCCCACCTCTGATATATATATATATATATATATATATATATATATATATATATATATATATATATATATATATATATATATATATATATATATATATATATATATATATATATATATATATATATATATATATATATAATTCTTCGCTCAAATTTTGCCCCTAATTCAGCCTTAGACGATTCTTCTTCAACTCCTTTCAACTCATTTAAGCCTGAAATTGTAATTTCTTCTTAAGACGTCATTTCTACTCTCTCTGAGCTAAACACTAAGAAGTTGTAGCGTCCGGATGGTATCTCTCCTGTGGTTCTCAAAAACCGAGCTTCCGAGCTTGAATTCTACTTTGTTAAACTATTTCGTCTCTGTCTTTTTAATTCAACCTCCTCTTCTTGATAGAAATGTGAACATTCAGCCTGTGCCGAATAAGGGGGACCCCACTCAACCCTCTAACTTCTGTCCCATTTCTTTAACCTCCTGTTCTTTCTAAAGTTTTCGAATCTATCCTTACCAGGAAAATTTGGAAACATCTCAATTCTTCAAATCTTATTTCTGATCGCCAGTATGACTTTCGTAAGAAACGTTCTACTGTTGATCTTTTTCCCTTCTCTCTTACTCTTGATCTTCCGCTCTACGGCATTTCGGTGGACATTTCTGAAAGCCTTCGATAGGGTCTGGTACAAATCTTTAATTTCTAAAATTCCCTCTTTCGGAATCTATCCTCTCTCTGCGGTCTTCTTTCTGATTTTCATCCCGGTCGTTCTATAGCTGCTGTTGTAGACTGCCACCGTTCATCTTTTAATTAAATGTATTAATAGTGTGTTCCTCAGTATTCTGTCCAGTCCCCGACACTTCTTCCACTTTTCATTAATGATCTCTTTATTACTTCATTACCTATCACTCCTATGCTGATGACTCCACCCTTCATTA
>SEYY01002022.1:0-20000 GCA_009176605.1 Armadillidium nasatum | reverse complement strand
AGTCAGTAAGCTAGGAAACTACAACAGCGAAAAGGTCGGGCAAACACGGTACAAAATAACCGCTTCATCGTATCGATTTCTTTGATCAATCGACACCTCACTGGTAATATAAATGTAGCAGCAGAACCAGAATGTAATGGGTGTTGTTGTTAGTAAATGGATGGGTAAGACGTGGAGTGAGGAAGAAGAACTTGATATCTCATCGACCAGCAAACGGTTCACAATTGAATCCAGCGCTCTGACAATCATGGTTTTGTTCTGTGTGAGGACAAGCGAGTTGGATGTTAGAAAAATTGGAGCCGTTCTATTTTCAGATGAGACTAAGATTTGTCTCCATAGTAGTGATGGATGGAAGAGGGAGGCTCTAATTATATAATAATAATAATAATAATAATAATAATAATAATAATAATAATAATAATAATAATAATAATAATAATAATAATAATAATAATAATAATAAAAAGACTCGCAGAGCTGTTTGCGAGGTTCTGCATAGAACTAATCAGTTATGGCGGGGTTCCTGCATGATCTGAGCTGCATTTCGTAAAGCAAAACCAACTTTGTTCCCATTGTTAACCTTGCAGAAAGGGTTTGATTCCTATCGGTACAACGAAGAGCTTGAGAACTATGTCATTTTATTGGCAAGAACTTGAGTATTAATGCACCATAATCCAGACCACACATTGGGTTATCAACATAGTAGAGGTAAGAGGTATACACGGACATGTAGTAACCAGTACACAGTTCTGATATGAACCCCATCGTGCATCTGCGTCACAATGAGACTTTAAGACGGCTATCGAAGAAGAATGGGAAAATATTCAGCAAGATTTTTTTGTTACGTTAATAAGAACTATGATAAACTAGATAGAAGCAACCATCGGGGGTGAGAGTGGGTAACACAATTATTAAATTTTTTATTAATATTCATTAATTATTAAAATTTTCTTTGTTCTTTTTTTCTTTTCGTTTTCTTACTTTCCCTTTCTACCTTTGTAAACGATTGGAAAAACTTTTAAAGTAGCCTTATTATAACAGCAATGAAGTGATCTTTCAAACCACATTATTTTTTTATTTTTTATTTATTTATTTATTTATTTATTTTTTTTGTCACGACCGATTTAATCCAAAGTTTCAGGAGTACTGCAGGTATAAAGTATCTTTAAAATCTTTGTTTTATATGAATACACAGGAAAAAGTTATGAGTCAAAATATTAAGAAGAAAATTTCAAAAAAAATAATTTCCCAAATATTTTTGAGTCTTCAACTTTTGTCTAGGGATACTTATAAAAAATATTGTTTCATGATTCTTAGATAAAGTATATCTGCAGTACCGATGAAACTTTGGGATAGATTATTCAAGTGACAAATGTTATAACAAATCAAAAGATAGGTTGTCCATCTCCGAAGATACAGATATACTGATACGCAGAAATTTTACAAGAATGCCGATATGAATATCCCGCCAGATTGTTTGATCCCCATATTTCCTTGTTGTAGTACATTCAAATCAAATTTTTTTTCCACAAACCAATTTTCTACTCAAATGCGACAAAAAAAATGTAAATATATGTCTGAACCCCCTTGATAGAAGTTTTGTTTAGAAAGTTTCGCATTACTGTATTTTATTGTAATACTTACTCTCCTGTATTTTAGAACTTGTAGCTTAGATCTGATAATTTCAGAACAGGTATTATAAAATCTACTTATTAATTTTATTTTATCGGATATTGGATTTATTTAAGATTTCTAAAAATAATTCCTTTTCAGACTGGAAAGAATATGACCTACTATTTAGGTTTGTTTCTTAGAGATAGATATGATGGATTTATCAAGAAAGTATTTGATACCGAAGAAATTAAAAGTAATAAGTACAGATTTCGACAGAACGTTAATGACAGTATCGTGTGCGATGGCAGCATTCTATCGTCCGGATGAAGAGACTAAATTCAGAGAAGATTTGGACTGGGTACCAACACCAATCCATACTGCACCAGATGGAGATGATGTGGTTAGTTTTTTTTTTTCGTCTCCATATATATATATATATATATATATATATATATATATATATATATATATATATATATATATATATATATATATATATATATATATATATATATATATATATATATATATATATATATATGTCAAAGTCCTTTGATGTTTCTTTCGGATTTGTTCCTCTTTTGTTTTTCTACTTTTTGTGAAGTTATAAAAAGTAATAGTTCTTTGTGATGCTTAGTGAGTATCTTCAAGTTCCGCTTTGTGAATCTAGGATTGTGTGTTGATTCCACGAATAATAGTGGATATTAAGTAATAACTACTGCACTGCGTACTTGGGATGAGAGCCTTGGCCAAGCTAACCCTACGCCCAAGTTGTGGTCGGGGAGACATTCGAGAGCTTTTCACTAGACGATATGTCAGTAGAAGTTCCGAATAGTCTCCTTTTGAACCATCGGTGGTGTAGCGGTATGGGCCCAGGTTCGATTCCCCGAGCAGTTAAATGTATTATACATATTGATTCCACGAATAATAGTGGATATTAAGTAATATATATATATATATATATATATATATATATATATATATATATATATATATATATATATATATATATATATATATATATATATATATATATATATATATATATATATAGAAAGAGAGGTTTGTAACATCTGTCTTATAAGTTCCATAATAAATTTAATAAAAGTGCATAAAAAAGGTGAGAGAGAGATTTGTAACATCTGTCGATTTTGTATGAGCATAATAAATTTAAATGTAGTTGCTGTTCAAGACATTTATATTTCCAACCTTGTTTATCATAGTTTTTGAGTAAGGAGATAAATCAGGGGCGTAACTATATATATATTCCTGCTTGTCTGCATCTGCGCCAGATCGGAGGGGAGGCAGCAAGGTCTTCTAAATTATTTTTAAAAAAAAATTTAAATACTTCGGTAAGATAAATTTACCATTTAACATGTTGACACACACCAAATCATATATATATATATATATATATATATATATATATATATATATATATATATATATATATATATATATATATATATATATATATATATATATATATATATATATATATATATAAAGAAATATAGGATAGAAAAGTCGAAACGCCAGTGTATGATTGGCACTGAAAAATTCTCTTTACAGAAGATAAAATCTTTATTTTGGCAGAAAGTTTTAACAAACAAAAGGAAAGGCTATCTAAGAAAGCAGTAGAACTAATGACATCATTCAAAAAAAAGTGGTCATCATTCAACTTCTGTGATGTTTTGGTGGGAAGTGAGTTACGATGGGTTGACGGACATCCATTTTTTTAATACCTCGGCTTCCTTGTACCAGCAGATCGTTCTCGAAGGTGTAAAACCAAAAGATCAGAGCCTCTTCCGAAATGAACCTGAACCTTTCAACAGGATCTGTACCGACATTTAAAGCAACTTCTACATAAGCTTGGCTTAGGAAAAATTATCTTCATTTTCTGACGATAGGCCGTTTTGCAACCCCGATCTCAATACTTTGGATCACAAATTATGGTCAGTTATAGAGTTTATGATCTGCAAAAGACGATACAAAGATATGGGTTCTTTAGGGCCAGTTCTAACGCGTTAGGTGAACTTTTCGATGGAAAAGGTGCGTGCTGCAATAGTCGAATGGCTCAACAGGATAGAGAGATTGATGTTAGGGCAAAAGGCGGTAATTTTGAATAATTTGCATTTTTCACATTGAAAATGGTTGTAGATTATATCGTTTAGGTAAAAAATTGAACTGCTTATTTGATTTATTTGCACCACTATTTTTGAGCAACATTATATATATATATATATATATATATATATATATATATATATATATATATATATATATATATATATATATATATATATATATATATATATATATATATATATATATATATATATATATATATATATATATATATATATATATATATATATATTATCTATATACTAAAATCTTGAATCCATATTCTTTTGTTAAAAAAAAAAAAAACAAAAAAAAAAAAAAAAAAAACAACCAATCAATGTTTCGGAGAAAAAAAAAACTGACATTAACACCTACATTTTATTTTCTTCAGTTATTGAACGTCGACACTGCTTGCCCCAGAATCTCCTCAGAGGTTTCTAAACTGGACCAAATTCCAGAGATTCAAGATTTTAATGAGAAAAATGAAGAGATTTATAGGTTTGTTTCTGAACAAACCGGATTCAATGAGGCCTCTGTAGAAAATGTTTTACTTGCTTTTGATGCTACATACATAGAGGTTGGTATCTATAATAATAATTGGTATAATTTTTTGGTCCATTTATAATAATAATAATAATAATAATAATAATAATAATAATAATAATAACTGAAAAGCAACAATAGTGAATCTTCTTATTCTTCCTTTTCATTTCTCTTCACATTTTTTCTCCTTCACTTCTTTCTACTCTCAGAAAAAGGATTAAAAAATGATGAAGTTCCTGCAAAAGTGGCTTAGGAACTAATAAGATGTATAAATTTATGGAAATAGAATTTAATAATACAAGTTAAACATTATACTGATTAATTAAAATGCTTCTATATTTTATACATGCATTTAAAGTTTTTACTACAATGTAATTTAGTATTTATAATTAAATATGTAAAACTCGCATTACTGCAGCCTTCATTATGCATCATATTTTGGGATATACATTTGTGGTTAATAATTTAGGTTGATGTTTAATAGGGGCTTTACATTACAATAACCTAACGACAGCATTTTAAAAGCCTGTGATGCATGTCGCCATTATAATTTCCTTTCGCATCTCTAAGATTTTCAGTAGCATCCTTGTTAATATATGTACTGTTAAGATTGTTTACTAGGCAGAAATCCTTGAAAGAACTTATAATGCAGTTCTGTGACTATTTTCGTATGAAATTTTGACCTAAGCAAAATAGTATAGATATAGCCTATAAAGATAAATACAAATAAAAAAAAAAACAATACAATATGCTCAAAATAAAACAAGTTCTTTAATAATAGAACAAATAAGTGGGATAGGGTATTGTTGATTTTGATTTCCAAGGTTAAAAACTTAGAGAACAAACTTTAAACTTTGTTGTTTAATGTACCTGATCTGCGAGAGAGTTAGCAGACCTTAATTATTTACCTATCTGTTTAGTTTGCGAGAATAAAGGGGGAGCCGAGCCCGGGTCATTTGCCTCACGTTCAAGCACGGTCGGGAGAAGTCCTTTGGAGGTTGCTCTTGTGAATTCAAAAGCTTCCTCTTTGAAGTTCTCTTTCGAACGCCAGTAGCGTAGTGGTAAAACTATAAGCTTTTGTGCTATAGGGCCCGGGTTCGATTTCCCTATAGCAAACTTTAAACTCTGATGTATATATATATATATATATATATATATATATATATATATATATATATATATATATATATATATATATATATATATATATATATTCTCAAGTCTATTAAGATTTAATATACAACATTATACAATTATTATTTATATTATATTATACATTATTTCATTATACAACATTAGAGTGGCTATTTTATAAGTAATATTGGCTGTCACCTAATAGCTAATCCCATTCGAATAGAAAGCAAAAGTGCTTTGTATTCTTTGTATACTCTAATCTGAAAGCAATTAATTTTTTTTTGTGGTGATCGGATATTTTAATACGAAAGACCTTGCTTTATTCACAAGAATTGTACCATAAAAGAATTTCAGGTTACTTAAACTTGAACCATTCTAAAAAGTTGCAATCTATACCGCAGATTCAATCCATAGCTAAGATATAAACTGTACCATACTTTCTAACCAGAAACTCCAGACTTTCTCGATATGGTACCTTCTTTCCAGCTACTTCTATTCTATTAAATTCTGTTTTTACTTCCTTTTTTTTTTTATACTGATCAATGTATTTTCTATATACTAAAATCTTGAATCCATATTCTTTTGTTAAAAAAAAAACAAAAAAAAAAAAAAAAAAACAACCAATCAATGTTTCGGAGAAAAAAAAAACTGACATTAACACCTACATTTTATTTTCTTCAGTTATTGAACGTCGACACTGCTTGCCCCAGAATCTCCTCAGAGGTTTCTAAACTGGACCAAATTCCAGAGATTCAAGATTTTAATGAGAAAAATGAAGAGATTTATAGGTTTGTTTCTGAACAAACCGGATTCAATGAGGCCTCTGTAGAAAATGTTTTACTTGCTTTTGATGCTACATACATAGAGGTTGGTATCTATAATAATAATTGGTATAATTTTTTTTGGTCCATAATAATAATAATAATAATAATAATAATAATAATAATAATAATAATAATAATAATAATAATAATAATAATAATAATAACTGAAAAGCAACAATAGTGAATCTTCTTATTCTTCCTTTTCATTTCTCTTCACATTTTTTCTCCTTCACTTCTTTCTACTCTCAGAAAAAGGATTAAAAAATGATGAAGTTCCTGCAAAAGTGGCTTAGGAACTAATAAGATGTATAAATTTATGGAAATAGAATTTAATAATACAAGTTAAACATTATACTGATTAATTAAAATGCTTCTATATTTTATGCATGCATTTAAAGTTTTTACTACAATGTAATTTAGTATTTATAATTAAATATGTAAAACTCGCATTACTGCAGCCTTCATTATGCATCATATTTTGGGATATACATTTGTGGTTAATAATTTAGGTTGATGTTTAATAGGGGCTTTACATTACAATAACCTAACGACAGCATTTTAAAAGCCTGTGATGCATGTCGCCATTATAATTTCCTTTCGCATCTCTAAGATTTTCAGTAGCATCCTAGTTAATATATGTACTGTTAAGATTGTTTACTAGGCAGAAATCCTTGAAAGAGCTTATAATGCAGTTCTGTGACTATTTTCGTATGAAATTTTGACCTAAGCAAAATAGTATAGATATAGCCTATAAAGATAAATACAAATAAAAAAAAAAACAATACAATATGCTCAAAATAAAACAAGTTCTTTAATAATAGAACAAATAAGTGGGATAGGGTATTGTTGATTTTGATTTCCAAGGTTAAAAACTTAGAGAACAAACTTTAAACTTTGTTGTTTAATGTACCTGATCTGCGAGAGAGTTAGCAGACCTTAATTATTTACCTATCTGTTTAGTTTGCGAGAATAAAGGGGGGGGGGGGCCGAGCCCGGGTCATTTGCCTCACGCTCAAGCACGGTCGGGAGAAGTCCTTGGAGGTTGCTCTTGTGAATTAATTCAAAAGCTTCCTCTTTGGAATTTCTCTTTCGAACCGCCAGTAGCGTAGTGGTAAAACTCTATGCTTTTGTGCTATAGGGCCCGGGTTCGATTCCCCTATAGCAAACTTTAAACTTGATGTTTAATATATATATATATATATATATATATATATATATATATATATATATATATATATATATATATATATATATATATATATATATATATATATATATATATATATATTCTCAAGTCTATTAAGATTTAATATACAACATTATACAATTATTATTTATATTATATTATACATTATTTCATTATACAACATTAGAGTGGCTATTTTATAAGTAATATTGGCTGTCACCTAATAGCTAATCCCATTCGAATAGAAAGCAAAAGTGCTTTGTATTCTTTGTATACTCTAATCTGAAAGCAATTAATTTTTTTTTGTGGTGATCGGATATTTTAATAGTGAAAGACCTTGCTTTATTCACAAGAATTGTACCAGCCTTCTAAAAGAATTTCAGGTTACTTAAACTTGAACCATTCTAAAAAGTTGCAATCTATACCGCAGATTCAATCCATAGCTAAGAGGCTAATAAACTGTACCATACTTTCTAACCAGAAACTCCAGACTTTCTCGATATGGTACCTTCTTTCCAGCTACTTCTATTCTATTAAATTCTGTTTTTACTTCCTTTTTTTTCCCTCCGTATTTAATGTCCCTCACTTGCAAGTTGCATTTACGCAGAACTTTGAGGTTTCCATTAGGATGGGCTTGGATGGGTTTTGAACTTGAATAGGGTTTTGCTCGCTATGGTGGAAAAAGTGTGAAAAATATGCATTCTATATTCAAGATATCTCAGGGTCTCCAGTATTCAGTAATTAAACATTTATTCATTACTAACTATTTTGAGTCTTTAAGATTAGGTTTCAAATTAAATTTATTTATTTATTTTACAGAGATTGTATAATCTGACTATTCCTAAATGGGCCGTAAATACATACGATGAAATGAATATTGTGTCCGATTTCTTCTTTGAATTGCTTTCATATACTCATGAGTTAAAGAGGCTCCGAGGTGGACCATTAGTAAAGACGATAACCGAACATATGACAAAAAAGTCAAGTGGGGAACTTCCTAAAAGAAAAATGTACGTATATTCAGCTCATGACACAATTGTTTCTATCCTTACTTAATTCAATGGGTGTTTACAATCATATTCGTCCTCCCTACGCTTCAGCTGTCATGATCGAACTTCATCAGATTGGAAAGGATTACTTCGTCAAGGTAAGAGTTTTAAAGGTTTTATTTGTTCTTTTAGTAAAATACAATACAAGAGTAAATTATTGTCCATTTTTAAATAAAGGGTGTCTGCAAAAGGGCCTGTTTTTGCTTGTGAAAAAATAGCATGATTTTTTTTCTTAAAAATAGAATTCACTTTTTTTTTTTTGTATTTTTGATATGAAATATAATAAAACATAGTTAGTTATTGCAATATTAATATTTCCTCATAATTGAAGAGTATATTAATCCTAAAACCTAAATAATAAAATTGATTTCAGATATACTATCAAAATGACAACACCTTCGTTAACCCACCACAAGAACTGACAGTACCAGGCTGTTCATTTGAGTGTCCCTTACAAGACTGGACAGAGTTGCTAAATGATGTTATACCAGATGATTGGGAGAAGGAATGAACCTCTTGAAAATTAATTTAATGCTTATGATTCAAAAGGTTAGTCAAGAGCTATATATATATATATATATATATATATATATATATATATATATATATATATATATATATATATATATATATATATATATATATATATATATATATATATATATATATATATATATATATATATATATATATATATATATATATATATATATATATATATATATATATATATATATATATATATATATATATATATATATATATATATATATATATATATATATATATATATATATATATATATATATATATATATATATATATATATATATATATATATATATATATATATATATATATATATATATATATATATATATATATATATATATAGTGGAGGCAGGTCCTCGTTGACCCCGAGATATGGGGCTCCATACGGTGACCCTTGTGAGAGTATAAAAAGAAATCCTTAGAGATAAAATAAAGCAGATATATATATATATATATATATATAGTATATATATATATATATATATATATATATATATATATATATATATATATATATATATATATATATATATATATATATATATATATATATATATATATATATATATATATATATATATATATATATGCCTCGGTTGAAAAAATTTGAGAAAATAGAATTCCTTAATCATGTAATGAAAGAGGCGTCCCAATACTAGGCGATTGAATTGAGGGAAGTTACAAGGAATCAGGACAATACGAGTACAAGGAAAATCATTCTTGACCTTACCAGTTAAGAACAAGTAAGAATGAGAATAGCAATTAGGTCTGAGGTCAGAGATCTAAAAAGAGAAATTATGAAACTATGTGAAAGACTCTTGCACAAGTTTTATACAAAGCAGGATGCAGACTTTCAAAGAGTTCGAAATAAGTGTCAGTTGGAATAGCTCTACCATAAAGAGAGTGATGCAACAGTTCGAAAGGTGGAAAATGAATTAAGAGACTTTGCAAGAGAGGAAGATTTGATAACGGGAAATTATAGACTCTATCCAAACTTTCTTGGAAAGTTATAAGAGTAGAATCATTCCAGACATATGAAGATTACGTTATTACAAGGACAAACGACACTGCTTCATTGAGGAGGCATTACATTTAAGGTGGTGTGAAGAAATATTACTGAAAGCGTCTCAGAATGACCAAGCAATTTAGGAAGCATTATTTTGGAGAGAAACTATGAGATCCTTTATTATATCACAAGAAAAGGAGGTACAAAAGTATGGCTAGAGGAACGTTTGAGCTGTGTTTTCGAAGATATAGTTATATTATGTTGAGAAAGCAGATGAAGGAACTAAGTTTTTGAAAGATTGAAAATACCCATACTATACATGCCCCAATTGAAATTATTATAAAGATCAGATAATATTTGATCTAAACCCACCCTACTAGAATCAAGTTTTAAAGTTGGTTAGAAAGCTCTTTGAAGTAAAAAAAAAAAAAAAAAAAAAAAAAAAAAAACCATGAAGAGTGGATAGGTGACGGAGTGATATTTTGAAGGTCATTTATTAAAAATAGAAAAAGAATTGGGAATAAGACAACTCTGAAAGAATACCACAATTGATAGATTGAAAGATAAATGGTGGTTGTCTACAACAGTTGTTGTAGAATAACGGAAATAAATTAGATATAAGATTACGAAAAGAAGGATAAATATCGAAAGATGGAAGTTTAGAAATAGAGCTTTGTGAAAGACTCTGTCGAACATATATTCGATAAATTAGGAGCCATAGCATAAGACTCATCGAAATGACGAAATGACTTAAGAGTCATAATTAAGGAATTTTGCAAATTCTTACCAGAAGTTAATCCGTTATGGAAACCATGCTATTAATCTGAGATAAAATTGATAAAAAAGATATTCCAATTTTTTTTTTTTTTTTTTTTTTTTTTTTTTTTTTTTTTTTTTTTTTTTGTTTACGATAGATTCTAGAACTTTGGAGAGAATATTTGTAAACTGTCAGAAAGATTGAGTAAAAAATACCAGAAGAAATGGATTTTTTTTTAGTGTTACGAAGAATATATTTTGCAAGATTCAATAATGAAATAAAAAAAAAACATGAGTTTCTTGAGTTTGAAGACAGTAATAATTGAAGGCAGCGTCCTTATGAAAAAGAACACGATAAGAAGCGAAGTTAAACTGCGGTTCATGATTTTTAGTTGAGGAGTAAAAAAAAACAAAAGAAATGTACATCACCACATCATAACAAATCATTTCTCATATTCTTTCTACACACTCTGAGAGATCACGCTCTTCACATTCTAGTTATGTTGGGTTTATCTCCAAGAGTCCTAGAAGATTGGAGGTGAGGATAGGAAGATGCGTCATATGTTCAAGAATGAAGAAATGGATGGATAGTTCAACAGTTATTTCCTGAAAAGCAGAGGAAAGTCGATGAAAATCGTGAGCATTGAAATAACCCAAAATAGTGTTTAAGAGAGAGTAAACAAGAGAATAGGTTCAATTTTAGAGTTTAAACAGGCAAATACATTTGTAGAGTCAGTAGAATTAGAGGATAAGTAGATCAAATCAATTTAGATGTAGATTAGCGAGAGATCCTTAGAAATCAAGTGAAAAAACAGGAAGAATCCAAATTAGAAACAAGAGAACAGATAACACCATTTTACACGTAATCAAGACATCCGCTTTTGAATGAAAACTGAGAAGAGAGACAATAAGAGAGAACAGAAAAGGGTTTGATGTCGGAGAAACAACCCCTCGAGTTTCAACTAAGAACGAGAAGTGATGAGGTCTAGGATAAAAGAGACTGTGTTTAGCGGAGTGGATATTTGAAGAAGAACCGCGAACGCTGACGAAATTAATTAAAAGGATTTTGTGTCAGAACAAGTTGGTAAATCCGTAGCTGCACCATTCCAGTCATCGGAGTGTATTATTGTTTTAAATGTGTTCGTGGTGTGTAAAGAAGACAAAGTGTACTTTGAACAAACCAAAAGACTCTCGTGAAGTGTAGAAAACAACCTGGATATATCTACTCTATGAGTGAGACCCTGATAGAGACGAACTAATGAGCTATATTGTATAGTTTTACTGCGATATCTCTATCTATCTATCTATCTATCTATCTATCTATCTATCTATCTATCTATATCTATCTATCTATCTATCTATCTATCTATATATATATATATATATATATATATATATATATATATATATATATATATATATATATATATATATATATATATATATATATATATATATATATATATATATATATATATATATATATTTAATATAGAGAACGCTCAATTGGGAGATTAGAATGGCACTTCTTCAAGAAAACGTTTCCAACAACATCTCTTCGTACATACAGAGAAACCAGTTTTTCTTTGAGTGTTTTCTTTATTAAAGAATATAAAATTAAAATAATATCTATAAATAAATATATATATATATAAATATATATATATATATAATATATATATATATATATATATATATATATATATATATATATATATATATATATATATATATATATATATATATATATATATATATATATATATATATATATATATATATATATATATATATATATATATATATATATATATATATATATATATATATATATATATATATATATATATATATATATATATATATATATATATATATATATATATATATATATATATATATATATATATATATATATATATATATATATATATATATATATATATATATATATATATATATATATATATATATATATATATATATATATATATATATATATATATATATATATATATATATATATATATATATATATATATTATATATATATATATATATATATATATATATATATATATATATATATATATATATATATATATATATATATATATATATATATATATATATATATATATATATATATATATATATATATATATATATATATATATATATATATATATATATATATATATATATATATATATATATATATATATATATATATATATATATATATATATATATATATATATATATATATATATATGCAAAAAGATAGATAAAATTTTAACTTATTTTCTTCAAAACCTTTTTGTTTTTATAGTATTTTGTTCCAGGATTTTAATACAATCAATATTTTTATCTTTTATTTTCAAATTGTATCTTTTGCACAGATTTTACATTTATTTAAAGCACCCACGTTTGTTTATAATGAGTTCTATTCAGACTAATATGCGATATGGTCCTGTACCGGCCGAAACGATACCTTAAGAATCGATATATTGTTCTTAAATATTGTTGATATATCGTTCCTAATTATCATGTCAAATTCTTGCAAATATAAAGGGATAGCTATACCTTTTCTATATATATATATATATATATATATATATATATATATATATATATATATATATATATATATATATATATATATATATATATATATATATATATATATATATATATATATATATATATATATATATATATAATAAATAAATTTAAAAAAAAAAAAAAAAAATATAATAAAAATAATTATATTATTAATACTGAATTTTTCTTAAAATTTATATATATATATATATATATATATATATATATATATATATATATATATATATATATATATATATATATATATATATATATATATATATATATATATATATATATATATATATATATATAAAGTTTTTTAGCAAAATTAATCTTGAATTCAAAATGATTAAAAATCTGAAAAGGAAAGAACGTAATAAATCTGCTTAAATTAATGTACGAGTCAAAATTATTACATGAAAGATGTAGGAAAGGAAGTTAAATTCTTTTAACTATCGTATAGAATAAGAAAAGAAGAACAAATTGATCACATGGTCAAAGAACTGTCCGATAGAGGCTCCTATGTATAGCAGTTGCAATGTTATGGTCAAAGAACTGTCCGAAAGAGGTTCCTATTTATAGCAGTTGCAATGTTGTGGTCAAAAAGATTTCAATATTTGGTTTTCTCTTTTTTTCCATATTTCATGACCTATTTTCAGACCTTCATGAGAAAACGTATCACCTTTGGAGTTAACTATCATTTACAACAATAGAAGGAGAATAAATTGGTCATATGGTGAAAGCTCTATCCGAAGGAGGTTAATATATATAGCTGATGCAATGTTATGGTCAAAGATGTTTCAAAATTTTTTGTTCTTTTTTCCCATATTTCATGACCTATTTTCAGACCTTCAAAAAAAATGTATCATCTTTAAAGTTAAACATCGTTTAGAACAGGAAAAGAAGAACAAATCAATCACTTCGTCAGAACCTTATCTGATTCAAAGCTGCAAAATTATGGTCAATGAGATTTCAAATTTGGTTTACCCTTTTTTTTTTTTTTTTTTTTTTTTTTTTTTTTTTTTTTTTTTTTTTTTTTTTTTTTACATTTCATGACCTACTTTCAAGACGTTCGAGAAAAAACGCAATATCTTTGGAGTTAACCAACGTTTACAACAGGAAAGCAAGAACAAATTGGTCATTTGATCAAGCCTATCCATCAGAGTTTATTATTCATAACAGCTGCAACGTTGTGGTCAATAAGATTTCAAAATTTGTATCTCTTTTCCTATATTTCCATATTTTCAATATTTTATTACATATTTTCGGGCCACTCAAAGAAAAAACTTACCATCATAAGTGTTAACTATCGTTTAGAATAAGAAAGAAGAACGAATTGGTCACATAATCAAAACCCAATCTAAAAGAGATTCCTATATATAACATGCAATTTATGGTCAAAGATATTACAAAATTAGTGTTCTCTCTTTTTCTTTTTCAAGACCTATTTTCAGACTTCCAAAGAAAATCGTAAAATTTTGAATTTAATCCTCGTTTAGAACATAAAAAAGAAGAACCCAAAAGGCAAACTGGACAAAGCCCTATCCGATGGAAATTCCCATTTATAGCAGTTGCAATGATATTATATATATATATATATATATATATATATATATATATATATATATATATATATATATATATATATATATATATATATATATATATATATATATATATATATATATATATATATATATATATATATATATATATATATATATATATATATATATATATATATATATATATATATATATATATATATATATATATATATATATATATATATATATATATATATATATATATATATATATATATATATATATATTATTATATATATATATATATATATATATATATATATATATATATATATATATATATATATATATATATATTATATATTATATATATATATATATATATATATATATATATATATATATATATATATATATATATATATATATATATATATATATATATATATATATATATATATATATATTATATATATATATATATATATAGCAGTTTCAAAATTTGGTCTTTTTTTTTCCATATTTCATGACCTATTTTCTGATCCTGAAGAAAAAATGTACCACCCTTGGAGTTAAAAACCGTTTACAACAGGAAAAGAAGACCAAACTGGTCCCCAAACTGGACAAAAATTCTTATTTATAGCAGTTGCAATGCTATGTATGGTCAAATAGATTTCAAAATTTGTTCTTCTCTTTTTCTGTATTTATGACCTATTTTCAAACCTTCAAGGAAAAATGTACCAAATTTGGAGTAAATCATCTTCTGGAACAGGAAAAAAGAAAAAATGTTTACACACTGAAATTCCTATCCGACGGAGGTTACATAGAAGTGGAACAAAATGAATATTAAATTTTTGATATTTTTGCTTGTTTAAACTTACTTCCACTACTTATGGAAGTCTAGGTTTTAATATTAGGACTGAAAAATAAAGTTTTTGAATATCTACAAAGGGGAATAAGATAACCCTCTGCTTAAATAAAAATATGAGTCAAAATTTTGACTTTAAATTGGAACAAAATGAATATTAAATATTAGAAAGTTTCGTTTGCTTAAACTGAAATCATTATATAACTATTAATGTTAATAATGAACTCAAAATTTTTAGGAATCTGGAAATAAAATAACGTAATAAATCTACTTAAATTAAAATACGAGTCAAAATTATTACGTGAAAGATGTAGGAAAGGAACTCTAAATTTTTTTATGGTGTAGGTGTCTGAAAATATAATTTTTCTACAATAAAAATATCATCTTAATTTTAAATCAGCTTTTTTATTCAGTTATTTATATATAAAAAAAGTTTTCTTTATTTTGTAAAAGGAAACGTAATATGCAGGGTAATAAAATAAAAAGAAATTAAATCATGCGACAGTTATATTATATTATTATTATTATTATTATTATTATTATTATTATTATTATATTATTATATATTATTATTATTATTATTATTATTATTATTATTATTATTATTATTATTATTTCAATAGCTGGATTTTAATATTTTGTTTGAATTTAACTTTTTAGACAAGTAAATCTAATTTCCGTTTTAAGACTATTTTCTATCTTCCAAAAATACAATTTTTTATTAAAATTACTAACCAAAAACTATGTTTTTTTTTTATTTTCTAATGGTGTAGCTGTCTGAAATATAATTTTTCTACAATAAAAAAAATTATTTTAATTTTAATCTTCTTTTTTATTAGTTTATCCTTATAAAGTAGTTTTTTTTTCATTTTGGTAAAAGAAATATAATTTGCAGGGTAACAAAAGAAAAAGAAATTAAATCATGCAACAGTTAATTATTATTATTATTATTATTATTATTATTATATTATTATATTATTATTTATTATTATTATTATTATTATTATTATATTATTATTATTATTATTATATATTATTATTTATAATTTCATTACCATTATATATCGTATATATAGGGAAAATTTTATCGTTGTTTTAAAAAAAATATTTTTTTTGAATAAGTAAGAATTAATATAAAAAGAAATGGATAGAATCAAATCGAAAAAAATAATTTATTTTCTATTCTTTATAGTCATTGAAGGTATCTAATTATTTTAAAATAATTATTCATCAAAGTATTAGAAACAAAATGGAGGTTTATTTTTTTACTCCTTAATACTTTAAATATTCCATATCTTTAAAATAGTTTTAACAGCCTCATAGTTTATTTCAAAAAATTTAAAAGTAATTCGTTACTCATAAAATATAACTGTAAAAGATTAAAAAAAGATTTTAAAGGCAATATTTTAGAACTAATCTCTTTCCCTTTGATATAGCTGTGAAATCTCTTTCTGGAAGGACAAAGTTTTTGGTTGATGGTCTAATTAAAATTTATTTCGAGGAAATCTCCTAAGAACGTGGTCTAGTATTTGCAATAAAATTTCAACAGAAGGCAAGTGGAAACATGCAATATCAGTTTCATTATATAAAACATTCAAATTCTAATATTTTGAAAATTCAAAATGATGACTATGATGATGATGATGATGATGATGATGATGATGATGATGATGATGATGATGATGATGATGATGATGATGGGATAGTTTTCTGTTCCATTTAAAGTTATACTTAAGAAATCAGAAAAGAAAGTTTAAAACTCATTTTAATGGAGACGGAAGACAGCTGCATGAAAGAGAAAAAATAAAATTAAAAACTAAATTTACCTTTAAAAGACATTAAAATTAGAAAAGATTAAGATAGACCAAGTTCAAAAAGAAATATTCTACCTTTAATATCGAGATATGAATTTAAGAACCTTGAGATATCTTCGAAAATTAAATAAATTTTATAATACCTAAAATTTCATTAATCTAAATAAGTATTTTTATTTGCAAAATTTTCACTTCACAAAATTAAGAAAATCATTTCGATTTTTTATTGAATAATCATAAACTTTGTTTCTTAAAACTGTTTTACGAAATGGAAATGATTAATCATAGGAAAATTTCCATTAAATTACTTCTCTTTTTGTGCATATATTAAAATCATATAACTATGAATAATATTTTGTAGGGCTTAAGTGGCATACTATTAGTTTGGACTTTTTCCTCTTACAAAGCTTGCCAATGATTAAAATATTAACAAAAGAAAGTAAACTGAAAAATTTAAAAATAAGTAATAATAAATAAATAAATAAATAAATAAATAAATAAATAAATAAATGTATTACCAGTGGCATGAAATTCAAATATATAAATATATAATCGGTAGTAATAACAATATTAAAAATAGTTTTTTAAAAATGCCAAATTCCAATTACCAATTACTTTTACTTTTACTTTTTACTTTTACTTTTTTTTACTTTTGTTTCCGAAATGAAAGAAAAGCGAATTTTCATCTTTTTCTTTATCCAATTAAAGATAAAGTAATAAAAGAATTTTTAACATTTAGTTTTATTTTGTACAAAATATACAAATTTTTTTGCAAAAAGAACCAAAATTTAAATGTATATATTCAATTGTTAATTAATATTTATTAGAAATTTTTTTTCAATTATTTATTAATGGTATGTTCATTCCATTGTTCAAGCTTGGTAAATTTCAGTTTCTTGATAAATTCTTGCATGTTCCTACCAAGGAAAATATTAATAAAAACTTTTTTTTCTTTTTTTTTTACTTATAACATTATCTTTCCTCATTAAAACTAATTTGATTTTTTCATTAATCATCTAATTTTCCCCATTTAATTAAATTTAAATATTTTTAAGATCGTGAAGTTTTGAAATTATTTTCCTATCCAAAAGAACCAACTAAAATTAGTCTCTGTAAATTCAATTTGCCATTTTAAATACATGATCTTAAAATAAAAGCTTTCATTTTTATTGGTAATTATTTACTAAAAGTTTAATATCAAATTCTTGTCAATATTGTTTTTTCCAAGCTTTTGGTTAACATTTCGTCTATATTAGCCAATTTTGAACATCTCGAAGTGTCGATTTCGTAGTCAATATTCTTTAAGGACGTTTTTATCGACTGGAGGAGTTCTTCCAAAGGGTTTTCAACATCAAACTTTAAAAACGCCTTAAATAAGGCCTGTAAAGATAAATGATATATATGATGAACAACACGTCTGTGTTAAAAATAATTTTATTGGACAAATTGGAAAACACACTTATCTCTCTCTCTCTCTCTCTCTCTCTCTCTCTCTCTCTCTCTCTATATATATATATATATATATATATATATATATATATATATATATATATATATATATATATATATATATATATATATATATATATATATATATATATATATATATATATATATATATATATAATATAATATATATATATATATATATATATATATAATATATATAATAATATATAAATATTATTATATATTATATTATATATATATATATATATATATATATATATATATATATATATATATTATATATATATATATATATATATATATTTAATATATATATATATATATATATATATATATATTTTACAAAGCAAAATATTGTACCTTAAATTTTTGATTGTGATCTAAGTAAAAGTTGAGAGCGCATCCGTGTAGTAAAAATATTCCAGTAGCTTCTACTCTTCTACAAGGATGTTCATTTAAATTGCATATATTGTTTCTGTAATTCCATCGGCACGAAAGTTCATACAAATATTGGGGATTCTGTTATATATATATATATATAATATATATATATATATATATTATATATATATATATATATATATATATATATATATATATATATATATATATATATATATATATATATATATATATATATATATATATATATATATACAGGAGTTGGACAAAAAATGGAAACAGCAGAAAGAAAAAAGGCGTAAATATGACAGACGTGAACTAGCATTGGTGTGTCACGTGTAATAGGTTACCTATATTGCTGGTAGGAGGCGTTAGTAGCTTCGTGGTCTGCATTCTGTTCTGGTACAAGTGAGGTATGTTCGAGCTTGCAAAATTTCAAAGAAGAAAAATTTTGTGCCCACGTAGCAGGTGTGTCTCTGAGCAAAGGAGCAACATTAGTGG
>SEYY01002021.1:0-77918 GCA_009176605.1 Armadillidium nasatum | reverse complement strand
TATTTTACCCACTTTGGTTCTTTTCAGAATAATTAAAAATTAAATGAGATTTTTAAATAAAATAATAATAGGATTTTTCTCTATTTAGAAGAATGTTTTTAAGTTTATTTGCTTATAATATATATATATATATATATATATATATATATATATATATATATATATATATATATATATATATATATATATATATATATATATATATATATATATATATATATATATATATATTGTAAGCATTTTTGTACTTACACGAGAAGTGACGGCAATTTTCAATCCCGCCTTCCAGGCAGGTTCTGGCACTTTCAAGGCGTCTCCTTGCAGTCTCGATAGAACACAGAGATTAGCTTTGGTGTTGTATAAGATGTGGACTATGTTACTGCTCCTTCCCTGTCCTCAAGGAAACCAACCCTGCTGCTAGGTGAAAAATTTAAAATAATTTAGTAATTCATCCAAGGTTGGAGAAAATCTTAAAAGAAGTACTCACCAAAAATTTATGTACCTTACGAACTTTGTCAGGGAATCCACCCTTGAATGACTCAACAACAAAAGAATAAAATAGACATGTTAAGAAAAATAGATATTGGAAAAATTATTTATTTACAAACTATATTTATTTACAAACTATATTCCTCACTTAAAAAAAAAAAAAGATATCATCAGATGATTTCCCACTTGATTAACAAATGGGCAATAAAGTATATAGGTTATGAAAATTAAGTGGAAAAATTGGTTATAAAATTCTATACTAAACAATTTAGATCATACCTTAGAGGTAACCATTTTTTAAAAGAATTTGGGAATTTTTCTCTCTTTTGAAGAGTTTTATCTGGTATTCTTTAGGACAACCCAATCTTCTCTAAGAATGACTGGTAATGGGTGACTTTCTGACTAGATGGAATGTCAGGGGAATTGTCTTCAACAATAGGGCTGGGTCTTGGTGTTCCTAACCAGGTCCTTGAATCATCTGTTCCCAAACTAGTTTGTAGTCTCGTGCTCCCCAAACTAATTCCTTGAAAACAAAGCACACAAGAACATTAATTTTATCCTTAATCTATTTCCCTAAACAAATATGTACATTTTTGCTATACTTTATTCCAAAAATTTATTTTCAAAAACTTTTTCTTTCTTTCTTTTTCCAATAAATTAATTTAGATGATGGTTGGGCTTGGACTATTAAATACCAACATACCATAGCCCAGCCCCTCCCTTTTCACTACTGTCAGTGCAACACATTTTCAAAATGTGAAAAGTTTTGGGGAATATATATATATATATATATATATATATATATATATATATATATATATATATATATATATATATATATATATATATATATATATATATATATATATATATATATTAGGGATAGAGTGAAGTATTGGTATCAGTATAGGCAAAAAATGACTGATACCAATACCATATTTTTTAACTGCGAACTAAAATTATTATATATATATATATATATATATATATATATATATATATATATTTTTTTTTTTTTTTTTTTTTTTTTACAGAACGCCACCACTCACGGGCAGAGCCCTTTTCAAGGAGGGGGCACACACACACATGCACAAAGCTCAATCAAACACACACACACACACACACCTAACGCACAGCCCTCAGGTGGGCGCAGACGGAAGCCTTGAAGAGTGGAAGATTAAATACAGGAGGAAAAATAAATGATGGTAGAGAGTTCCACAGAATAGAAGTGGCTGGAAAGAAGGAGATACCACAACGAGCTAGCCTAGGATTTCCTACGTCCACACAAAATTGGTGCGAAAGCAGGGCACCCCTTGTGCAACGAGGACGACGCAACGGTGGAGGAATGCGAGAGGCCAATTCCCTCGAGCACCTGCCGTTGTAGTACCTGTAGAAAAGAGATAGCGCGCCAACGTCACGTCGCAGAGACAGAGGGTCAAGTGAGTTTGAAAGTAGGGGACAGTTTATTAATCTTTTAGCTTTTGACTCAACCCTATCCAGAAGAGAGGAGGAGCCGGAGCCCCCCCAAATGTGAGAACAGTACTCCATACAAGGACGAATAAGACCCTTATATATTTGGAGTAACTGCTCAGAAGAAAAAAATTCTCGCAATCTGAACAGGACTCCCAGCTTCTTAGAGGCCGCTTTAGCAACCATTGTAATATGTGGTTTCCAAGACAGTTTGTTGTTTATGTTTAGACCAAGAATGTTAATGTTATTTACAGGTGAGACGGGAGAGCCATCGAAGAGGATAGGAAAGTTGGGAGGTGTTTTTGAGAGGGAGATGTGAAGAAGTTGAGTTTTTAAAGAGTTGAATTTTACAAGGTTGCTATGACCCCACCGGGAAATCCCATCCAGATCGGCAAGAATGGAATCGGAAAGTTGAAGACGAGAAAGCAAGTCTAGAAGCAAAAGAGGGAGCAGATTTGAAATGAGTAGAAGAATGCAGAGTTGAATCATCAGCATAAGAGTGAACAGAGTTAGAAGTGCAGTGGAGAAGATCGTTAATGAAAAGTAAGAATAAGGTTGGAGATAAAACAGAACCCTGAGGAACACCACAGTTGACAGAAAAGGAGGAAGAGGTCGCACCATCTACAACTGCCGAGATGGAACGATCTGAGAGAAAACTAGACAAGAGTAAGCAAAGAGAAGGAGGAAACCCAAAGGAAGGGAGCTTAGAGAGCAGTGACGCATGCCATACCCGGTCGAAAGCCTTGGATATGTCAAGCGCCACCACACAAGACTCCCCGAAGTCCCTAAGGGCAGAAGACCATAGATCAGTAAGATAGGAAAGTATGTCACCAGTTGACCTCGAGCGTCGAAAGCCATACTGGTGATCAGAGAGAAGAGAATGAGACTCCAAATGATCCAGGAAATGAGAGTTGAGGAGAGTTTCAAAAATTTTAGATAGAACACAAGTGAGAGCTATAGGTCGATAGTTAGAAGGGTCAGAACGGCTACCCTTTTTCGGGATCGGCTGAACAAACGCACGCTTCCAGCATAGAGGAAAAGTATTAGTATTAAGGCATAGAGAGTAGAGCTGAACGAGGACAGGGGCCAACTCGGAAGCACACTCCCTCAGAACACGAGGGGGAATGCCATCCGGGCCACTGGCCTTCCTGACGTTCATAGATTTCAGGATCCCATGCACCCGATCATGAGTAATTATAGGTAGAGGCATGGGACACCTGAGAGGAGAAGGAGTAGGAGGAGGGATGCCAGAATCGAGCAGGGTGGAATTAGATGAAAAAAGGAGGCCGAAGAGATTAGCCTTTTCAGAAGGAGTATTAGCTACAGAACCATCAGAGCGAATAAGAGGAGGAAAGGCAGATTTACAGAAGTTGTTAGAGATATTTTTGACAAGAGGCCAGAAATTTTTATCAGTAGGAGAGCCATGGAGGTCAGCGCACTTCCTTTTAATGAAAGTACGCTTAGTCCGTCGAAGAACATCCCTGCAACGATTCCGGGCTGAATGAAAATTAGCAAGAGTGATAGGAGAAGGAGAGTTTTTCCACTCACGATAAGCATTGTCTCTCTCCCGGAGGGCAAGAGAACAATTGCCATCGAACCATGGATTTTGAGGAGAAAAAGATTTAGTTGAAGATGGAATGAATCTGCCCATCCCTTCAAGGATTACTGCCCCTACCTTTTCAGCAGAGACAGAAGCGTCCCCCGAGACAAAGCAAGATTCACTCCAATGATAGTTAGCAAAGAAGCGGCGCATTGCCCCCCAATTAGCCCGATTAAAGTGCCAGAAAGTACGTTTAGGGCATGGTGGAGCTGTTGGAGAGAAAGAATTATAATTAAGAGCTATAAGATTATGGTCAGAGTTACCAATAGGAGGGAAAATGGTGTATTTATAACTAGAAGGAGTAGTGGTGAAGCATAAATCAAGTGTATTCAAGAATTGGTTAGGACGATCTGGAATGTGTGTGGGTTCCCTAATCAACTGCTCCAGATCGTTAAGAATGCTGAATGATTTGGCCTCCCTCCCACCTGTATCAGTATGAGAGGAACCCAACCACTCAGTGTGGTGTACGTTGAAATCCCCTAAATAGAGGACTTCAGCATTTGGATGAGAAGAAGTGACAGTCTCGTGAGTAGTAGTAAGATATTGAAAAAAAACTGGAAAATCTGTTCCATTAGGGGAGCAGTAGCAGAAACACAAGATAATAGTAGTAGTAGGAAGAAAGATTTTTAGCCATAAAACATCGAAATTAGGAGATTCTAGATTTACGAGACGTGTCACAGGAGTGTTAATGTTAATATAGTGTATATATATGATATATATATATATATATATATATATATATATATATATATATATATATATATATATATATATATATATATATATATATATATATATATATATATATATATATATATATATATATATATATATATATATATATATATATATATATATATATATATATATATATATATATATATATATATATATATATATATATATATATATATATATATATATATATATATATATATATATATATATATATATTCAGGACTTGGAATTATGATGAATATTTTGAGGAGAGTTGTACTGTGGCAAAGGCCTTCATTAAACTTGGATTGGAAAGATTTCATGGTGTTTGTATAATGGGAAATAATGCTCCAGAATGGCTTATGTCAAGTTTAGGTGAGTTTTATATATATATATATATATATATATATATATATATATATATATATATATATATATATATATATATATATATATATATATATATATATATATATATATATATATATATATATATATAATCAAATTGTACCAGAGTTGAAGGGAAGTCTGAATCATAGCCAGTTAATTACCGACGTGTCTTGATACATGGCGTTTGAAAGTGTGCAGCAAAGGAAGTTCGGAAAATAAATAAAGGGAGTATGTTTTATATTTTACCAGTTGAATGCATGTAAAATTGTGCAAAACTGTTAGGTCTGTTGTTAGAGAGTTGGACAGAGAAAGGTGTAAAAAAGTTTGTAGCTCGAGCCTTCCAGAGAAGGTATGCAATAAGAGTTTAGAAGAGCAGTGTCCGTTGTAACAGAGAATGACAAAACAATTTGACTGGCAGAAAGAGACGAGATAATTAGTTAGAGCGTAAGTTAAAATGAAAATTCCTAGACTTCACCTTTTTATGGAAAACTGTATGAGAATGGACCATCCCAGATGTGTGACGCATACTTCATAAAGGGGCGAACAACGCTCCCATAAAGATCAAGCAACTCGGGTGGTGGACTTCTTTAGAAAAAATTACAATTAATGGCAAAATTCTGAGCTAAAAGTTCAGTTTTTGAAGAAGGTAAAATGGCAATTGTGTGGAAAATAAATATTAGTGGAGGGAAAGAGAAAGAGGCAAAGTTTGAGTTGACATTTTTTGCAAACTGCCTGAAAGAGAGGAAGAGTTGAATTAAAGTTTTAAGACTTAATAGAAGGGTAAGATTATAGAATGTAGTCTTCATTAAACAGTGAATCACCTCGATAATGCGCTCTGCTCAAGCATAGGGACCCATCCCATGGAAGCGATAATCATTCCACAGGAAATCAAAGAAGTATGACCGTAATTCCGACTAGCTTGCGCACAAAAATGTCACAAACGTTTACTCGAAATACACGAGAGTCTTTCTTGCGGAAGACATGAAAAGATAGAAGATTATACAGAGATAAAGCGATCGGTAGAACTCAGAGGAGGATAAAGTTTGACAGTATAAGGAGAAGGACTGGAAGTTTAAAAAAAGGTCTTGAATGTTGGGTTTATCTCCAAGACTATCAGGGATACTAGTAGGGAGCTGCACCCACTATTCAAAGTCGTTTTGGATGTAGAAGTGAAAAGTATATTCACCAGCTGTATCATGAAAACTAGAAGAAAGTCATTGGCGGCGGTGAACATTGAAATCACCTAGTATTATAATTTCTGAGAAAGGAGAAGAAGAGAAAATGTTCTCTGTTTTGGAGTTTAGATAGTCAGTAAATCAGAAGATAAATAAACATAACAAATGAATTTAGACATGGAATGACGAGAGAGCTTTAGCCACAATGTGGAAAATTCAGAAGACTCCAGATTAGAGTCACGAAAATAAACAAAATTGTAGTGAACATGTGCATAACAACCTCCTTTGGTTGAATATTGAAGTTAGAGACAGTAAGAGGAAAAAGAAAATGGTTTGTTATCAGAATACTCAAGCACTTGAGTTTCTGCCAAGAACAAGAGGTTAGATCTAAAAGAAAAGAGGTAGTGATCTACAAGATGGAAATTGTATTGAAGACCGCGAATGCTGCAGAAATTTGACCATAAAATAGAAAATAGACCATGCACTAGGGCAAGTCCGTTGCACTTATCAATAGTTTTGTTTAGTAATGTGACTACAAAATAACTTAGTGTATTACAGATAGCAGAAAACCTAAATTTTATGATTATTGAATATTTCCAATCTTGTTTCAACCTTCATGAGTTCAATAAAATAATTGGTATTGTATTGGGTCGTTTAAAATTATTGGTATCAGTATCAGTTTTGATAATGCTCCATCCCTTATATATATATATATATATATATATATATATATATATATATATATATATATATATATATATATATATATATATATATATATATATATATATATATATATATATATATATATATATATATATATATATATATATATATATATATATATATATATATATCAAAGGGGGTAGCGTGGTTATAAAAGAAGATTAAAAGTAGAGAAATTAAGGAAAAAACTCGCCAACTGCTTTTGGTCAGAGGTTCTCTTTTTTAGGCAGTGGGTCAGAAGAACCAAAATAATTACACCGATACCCAAGCCCATTGAAGTAATTCTCTAACCAACTCAGCCACTTAAATAAACCCCCACTCCCAAAGACCTTTTTTTCTCTGGTTCACTCTAAAGAAGAGAATAACCAAGCAACAAGCAAAATGCAAAACTCAAACCTCTTAGTGAAAAACGTTTTTAGAATAATAAATACTTAACAAATGCTGTTGCAAGTAAGAGCATCAAATGATCGGAAAGTAAGACACAGCAATTCCAAAAATGAATAAGTAAATAAGTTTATTTACAATTTAAAGTGAAATCTGGTCAGGTAAGTTTTTTGTGGTTTATTTAAGAATTTAATTTTGTGTCAGAATTCTTCAATTTTCTTGTTTCAACCTTGCTTAAATTTGTATTTAGAGAGAAAACTTTTTCCTCTTCATATACTCTTTCTTTTATACCCTAATACTGTGCTTGTAAATATGAAAAATTTTTCATACACGAAAACATCAATGCACCAAACAGCTAATTTCAAATTCCAACACCAGTAGAAATTTAAAAAATAATATTTATAATCTTTTGAAAAATTGTGGTATTTATTTTAAAATTTCACTATAAAGGGAACCACTGTATGGAATCATGTACCTTAATTCTTGACATGGTTAATTCTTCTTTGGTTAGTTTACGAGAGGATAGTGACTAGGAAAATGAGAATACTCTTAGATCTTGTTCTCAAGACTGGTCTTCTCATTTTTCTGGAACCTTGAGTTACAAATCAGTTTGTTCCCAAGCTGATTCCCTGTCAAAATCATATATTGTAATTCATGTAAACAAAAGATTGAAAAGACAATAGTATGTCAAATGAATGGAACAGAACATTTTGTACCTCATATAAGGGAAATCAATTTCTTATTGATAACTTCAAGAGCCTCAGTCTGGCAACAATCAATTCTGACTTCTTTCTTCAATTTTTTTTTTATGGTGTGTCAAAAATGACACACATCTATTTCTCTTTGAAAAAGTTTAATAAAACAACAAATTTGAGCATTGATAGTAGTTAGAATAAAATAATCTAAATTTTAAGTCGTTGAAGGATTGTACTTCTATAATTTATTATAATTAACTCAACAAATATTCTTCTTTAGATGAAACTTTTCCTGAAGTAATTCTTTGGGAAGATGCACATTGCTCTGTCACAACAAACTTTCGAAGAACCTGAAGGATCTAGATGATTCCTCTAATTTTCAATAGATCGATTGTCAAATCGTTATTCACTTTTTGTAAGTGATTTATAAAATTAAATTTTGTCAAGGTAAAATATTTGGGAATTTATTGTCACTCAAGCTTTAATTTTTATTTTTGGGTCTGTTTTTTGAGCTTAAGTCAGTATAAACTTAAATTACTCTAAAGAAAAACTCCTGCCGTTCATCTTGAAAAAAAATATTCAAAATCAAAGATAATCGCTTTAGTGCAGCTAGGTGTTACAAGATGGTTTCTTGAAAATATGCTCAATCGAGGATCTGTATCTGAAATTCCCAAGTTCCTCTCAACAGCCAACTGAACTTATTACTTTTTGTTACTAGGAACGATGTTCATTCCCTAAATAATAAAGAATAGTATAAATGAAAAAAAGAAATAAAATTTCTTTTATTAGATGTTCTCATTGTTCTGGTTTTCTACGAACTGACCTCTCTGTCTTCTAATTTTCTTCACAGAGAAAATTTGGTTGTGTTTTAGAACTTTCTTAACAATTTCTCATTAATTTACTCATATTTCCTATTTTTCCTATTTTAAGTTTTTATTCTTTTATTCTTGAATTTTGTAATTATAAGTATTTTAAACTATTAACTCCATATTTTTTCTTCTTTTAGATTTACTTCTCCAATTTTGGAAAAAAATTTATTTAAGTAAATTCAAATTTTGGAAAAAAAATTTATAAACATAAATACTCCAGTTTGAATAATAGAAAACTGTCAAAACTGTATATATATATATATATATATATATATATATATATATATATATATATATATATATATATATATATATATATATATATATATATATATATATATATATATATATTTTTTTTTTTTTTTTTTTTTTTTTTTTTTTTTTTTTTTTTTTTTTTTTACAGAAACGCCACCGCTCACGGGCAGAGCCCTTTTCATGGAGGGGGCACATACAGAGGAAGAAAACTCACTCAAACACACCTAACGCACATCCCTCAGGTGGGCACAGACGGAAGCCTTGAAGAGTGGAAGATTAAATGCAGGAGGAAAAATAGAAGATGGGAAAGAGTTCCACAGAACAGAGGTGGCTGGAAAGGAGGCGGCACCACAACGAGTTAGCCTGGGGTTTCCCACTTCCACACAAAATTGGTGCGAAAGCAGGGCACCCCTTGTGCAACGAGGACGACGCAACGGTGGAGGAATGCGAGAGGCCAATTCCCTCGAGCACCTGCCATTGTAGTACCTATAGAAAAGAGATAGTGCGCCAACGTCACGTCGCAGAGATAGTGGGTCAAGAGAGTTTGAAAGTAGGGGACAGTTTATTAATCTTTTTGCTTTAGACTCAACCCTACCAGAAGAGAGGAGGAGCAGGAACCCCCCCCCCCAAATGTGAGAACAGTACTCCATACAAGGGCGGATAAGACCCTTATATATTTGGAGTAACTGCTCAGAAGAAAAAAATTCTCGCAACCTGAACAGAATTCCCAGCTTCTTAGAGGCCGCTTTAGCAACCATTGTGAAATGAGGTTTCCAAGATAGTTTATTGCTTATGTTTAGACCAAGAATGTTAATGTTATTTACAGGTGAGACGGAAGAGCCGTCGAAGAGGATAGGAAAGTTGGGAGGTGTTTTTGAGAGAGAGATGTGAAGAAGTTGAGTTTTTAAAGAGTTGAATTTCACAAGGTTGATATGACCCCACCGGGAAATCCCATCCAGATCGGCAAGAATAGAATCGGAAAGTTGAAGACGAGAAGCAACTCTAGAAGCAAAAGAGGAAGCAGATTTGAATTGAGTAGAAGAATGTAGAGTTGAGTCGTCAGCATAAGAGTGAACAGAGTTAGAAATGCAGTTGAGAAGATCGTTAATGAAAAGTAAGAATAAGGTTGGAGATAAAACAGAACCCTGAGGAACACCACAGTTGACAGAAAAAGAGGAAGAGGTCGCTCCATCTACGATTGCCGAGATGGAACGATCTGAGAGAAAACTAGACAAGAGTAAGCAAAGGGAAGAAGGAAACCCAAAGGAAGGGAGCTCGACGAGCATGCCATACCCTGTCAAAAGCCTTGGATATGTCAAGCGCCACCATACAAGACTCTCCGAAATCCCTAAGGGCAGAAGACCATAGATCAGTAAGATAGGATAGTATGTCACCAGTTGACCTCGAGCGTCGAAAGACATACTGGTGATCTGAAAGAAGAGAATGAGACTCCAAATGATCCAGGAAATGAGAGTTGAGGAGAGTTTCAAAAATTTTAGATAGAACACAAGTGAGAGCTATAGGTCGATAGTTAGAAGGGTCAGAGCGGATATCTTTTTTCTGGATCGGCTGAACAAATGCACGCTTCCAGCATTGAGGAAAAGTATTAGTATTAAGGCATAGAGAGTAGAGCTGAACGAGGACAGGCGCCAACTCGGAAGCACACTCCCTCAAAACACGAGGGGGAATGCCATCCGGGCCACTGGCCTTCCTGACGTTCATAGATTTCAGGATCCTATGCACCCGATCATGAGTAATTGCAGGTAGAGACATAGGACACCTGAGAGAAGAAGGAGTAGGAAGAGGAGGAGGAATGCCAGAATCGAGCAGGGTGGAATTAGATGAGAAAAGGAGGCCGAAGAGATTAGCCTTTTCAGTAGGAGTATTAGCTACAGAACCATCAGAGCGAATAAGAGGAGGAATATATATATATATATATATATATATATATATATATATATATATATATATATATATATATATATATATATATATATATATATATATATATATATATATATATATATATATATTATTATATATATATTTAGAAGCAAATTTTAAACCATTAATGATAAAATGCAGTTTTATGATTTTAGTTTTATGATTAAATTTTAAAATTTTTATGATTTGAATTTTAAAATGATTAGGATTGAATATTAAAATAACTTCTCCAATTTTGTTTTAAAATTTATAAACATTAAATACTCCAGTTTGAAAAATAAAAAACTAACGAACGTCATATATATATATATATATATATATATATATATATATATATATATATATATATATATATATATATATATATATATATATATATATATATATATATATATATATATATATATATATATATATATATATAAAGGGTGGTTAAATTTTAAGGGCCGATGTTGATTTTGAATACAACACAAATTACTTTACATTGTGTATCTTTCCATGGTTCAAATTGAGTAAGTCTGAAATTGAAAAAAGTCAAATGAAATGCAGTAAAAAACTTGACGTTTAGGTGTGGTTCACATTCAACATCGGCCCATACAATTTAACCACCCTATATATATATGCTTGTGTGTGTGTAAAAATAATAATAATAATAATAATAATAATAATAATAATAATAATAATAAAAGGATAAATAATTATCTTACCTTCAATTTGTGCTTCACTTTAAACGTAATGAAATAGATGATTTTAATTTTATGAAAATAACAAACACAATAATTAAATTTATAATAAAGTAGAAGAGAAACCCTACGGTCTCCACTGAAGTAAAAGAATGGCGCCAAATCAGAAGAAACAACACAAGGAGACACAAGTTCTTACCACAAAAGATTTCAGAATAAATTAAAGATTCAGAACTTGTAATTATTATTTTTTTAGAGCACGATATTAATTTTTCAAATGACACGATTGTTTCAAAGAGGAAATCGCTAACTGAACTATTTTTGGATTTCAAAAAAGCTGAAGATAAACAAGATTTACGATTGACAAAGGCAGAAACGGTGGAACTGAGGACTGACTTTTTAAATGTCACAAAAAAAAAAAAAAGGATAGCATTCGATTCACATATATATATATATATATATATATATATATATATATATATATATATATATATATATATATATATATATATATATATATATATATATATATATATATATATATATATATATATATAGAAGCAAGATTTCATGCAATTTATGAAAATAATGCAGATGTCTTATATGCACATAATGTAAATGCATATTATCACTACAAAATCTTTTACTTATTTTAATGTAAATGTTCAGTTGATATACATATTTAGCCAGGGTGGAAAAACAACCATGTTTTTCTTTAAAAAATGCCAAAAACCAATGTTTTTTTTTATATTATAAAAAAACAAAACCGATGTTTATTTGTTATTTTTTTTTAAAAACTTTAAATGTGGTATTTTAGTTGTTTCTTTGTTTATATACTATTTACATCATGTATTTTAATGTTTTCATAACTTTCTGCAAAAAAATATTTATATTATGCATTCATAAAACAACAGTTTAGTTTTAAATTATGAGCTATTCTTGCACCTTTTCTAAAAATACATGTAAGAGTGAGCATAGCGGTTAAGTCTGTGGTCGGAGAGTTGGATAGAGAAAGGATAAGACTGTGTAGAAAGTCGTGTCGCACGAGCCCTTCTCAATGGAGGAGGCATGCGACGTGATAGTTCAGAAGAGCAATGTCCGTTGTAATAGCGATAGTATAGAGAAAGTGATGCAACAATTCAACGGGAAGAAAGGGACTGAAGGGAGTTAGTAAGAGCAGGAGAATTGATGAGACGAAAAGCCCTAGACTCCACCTTTTCGAGAATAGCTGTATGTGTGGAACCACCCTAGATGTGAGAGGCGTACAGGGGCGAACAACACCCCTATACAGAGCAAGCAACTAGGGTGGCGTGAAGTAATTCTGAAGGTGCCTCAGAACACCCAATCTCTAAGAAGTCTGTTTACATAGAGAAATAATGTGATCTTTCCAAGAAGATCACGAGAAAAAGAAACACCGAGAATATTGAGGACAGATGAAGGCTTGAGTTGAGTGTTTTCGAAGAAGATATCATAGTTGTGTGGAAGATTGTGTCGAGTAGAAATATGGAGGAATTGAATTTTTTGAGGAATTGAAAACGACCATGTTTTCTCTGCCCCAATTTGAAATACGAGAAAGATCAGAAGTCAGTTACTCCAAGGCCATCCTTCTTGAATCTATCAACTGCTGTGGGAGGGACTTTCAAATTGAAAAGAGTAATGAAGGTTGGAGTCATCGGCATAGGAGTGTATAAGAGACGACGTAATAGAGAGAAGGTCATTGATAAAAATTAGAAAAAGAGTTGGAGATAGGACAGATCCTTGAGGAACATCACTATTTATAGATTAATAGAAAGAACGATGGCCGTCTACAGCAGCTGCTGTAGAACGACCGGAAAGGAAATTAGAGAGAAGGATAGATTCCGAAAGAGGGAAGTTTAGAAATCAAAGTTATGTGCCAGACTATCGAAAGCTTTCGATATGTCTAGCGCCACAGCGAAAGATTCACCGAAACCCCGAAGAGCAGAGGACCAAGGGTCAAAAAGTAGGGAAAGAAGATCACCAATAGAACGCTCTTTACGAAAGCCATACTAGCGATCAGAGATAAGATTAGAAGATTTAAGGTGTTTCCAAATATTCCTGTTAAGGATAGATTCGAAAACTAGAAAGAACGGAGGTTAAAGAAATAGGAAAATAGTTAGAGGGTTGAGATGGGTCCCTCTTCTTCGGCACTGGTTGAATGAGCGCACGTTTCCAGCAAGAAGGGAAGGTCGAAATAGAAAGGCAAAGACGAAATAGTTTACCAAGGCAGGGTGAAAGCTCGGAAGCACAAGTTTTGAGAACCGTAGGAGGAATACCATCAGGACTATATGCCTTCTTAGTGTTAAGCTCAGAGAGAGCAGAAATGACATCTTCAGAAGAAATTACAATATTAGGCATAAATGAGTTGGAGTGGGTAGGAGGAGGAGGAATAGCTCCGGAATCGTCTAAGGTAGAGTCAGAGGCAAAAGTTTGAGCGAAGAGTTCAGCTTTAGTAGAAGGTAAAATGACAGTTGTACCATCAGAAGAAACTAGAGGAGGGAAAGACGAAGAAGCAAAGTTAGAGTTGACATTTTTTGCAAAATGCCAGAAAGGGCGAGAGGAAGTGGATCCAGAAAGATTATTGCATTTGCGTCAGAGAAAGAATTTTCGGTATCTCGAAGAATAGATTTTGTACGATTCCGGGATGAATGGTGGTTTCACACATAGAGCACTTCTCTAAAAGGTGGAGTCTAGGGCTTTTCATCTTGTAAAGGCTGAAGGCGAAAATATGGTATTAAATGTTCACATTTTATTAAATGAGTATGTAGAAACGCTTGGCATTAACCTTTCTAATTAGATTAAGGTTCTCCAGGAAAGAAGCTAACTCAACTTTACATATATATATATATATATATATATATATATATATATATATATATATATATATATATATATATATATATATATATATATATATATATATATATATATATATATATATATATATATATATATATATATATATATATATATATATATATATATATATATATATATATATATATATATATATATATATATATATATATATATATATATATATATATATATATATATATATATATATATATATATATATATATATATATTATTATAATATTAATATTTCCTAATTTGATATTTATGTTTGAATTTAGTACTAGGGTTTGTTTACATCAAATTAGGAAATATTAATATTATAACTAAATATAACAACACTTTAAATAAATTACTCAAACCAAAACTTGAAAATAAACAGCAATCGGGCATTTACGGAATCCCCTGTAACTCCTGCAAAGATGTCTAAATAGGAGAAACCATCGACATTAATAGACTAAATTATCAACACACATATGACCTCCGTACCTACAATCAGCTCTCACCATTAATATCACATCTGAAAAAGGACATATGATTAAAATTGAAAACTTTACAGCACTTAAATATATAAATAATCACAACTTTAGAAAATTTTATGAATCTTTCGCAATTAAAAATAGTACCAATTTGAACCGAGACACGGGCAACTACAAAATAGATAGCATCATTAACGACTACTTAAAACAATCCTCCTCATGCGAAAACATCAAGCACACATTGGAGGAATGGACAAAAGAGAGAGTAGAAGCCAACCAGCCAATTCAGAATTAAAATTAGAAATATAATAAACATAACAATTCTTTCTTAGACATACCCTGAAAGAGGTGGATTGACCATAATCCACGAAAGCTAGGATTTGTCTAAGTTTCTAACAACATCAAAGAATATATATTACTACCAATAAAGTTTGATTTTAATAAATGTGATAAATTAGGGAAATATATATATATATATATATATATATATATATATATATATATATATATATATATATATATATATATATATATATATATATATATATATATATATATATATATATATATATATATATATATATAATAATAATAATAATAATAATTTTTTAAATATTTTAAAAAATATTTTTTGCCCTTTAATATAGCTTATAGGCTATAACCAACTATATTTTTGAATTCTCAGTGTGAAAGCTATATATTTTGTTTTAAGCTACTTTTCAGTTTGCTTTCATTAGAAAAAAAAAAAAAAAAGTTTTTTAGTTGGTTTAAATCAAACAACCCTGTTATATAACAGATGCATATCCTATTAACTTGCATTAACTGTTGAAAATTTAGATATATTTCAGATTAGAAGTGGAGTGAGGTATTTGTAATTTTTAAGGCCTCAATTTGTATGAATCACTAAATGGCAAAAATATTGGTGTCTTAGCTCTGTCAGCATAATATTAGTGTGCAGATGAAGAATGAAAAAAATATATGGTATATTTATTTTAGGTGCAATATTTGCTGGTGGATTCGCTGCTGGAATTTACACCACTAATTCTCCTGAAGCCTGTTTTAATGCTGCTGATAATTCTAAAGCTCAGATAATTGTTGTTGAGAATCAAGACTGTCTGGACAAATTTTTAGAAAAACTCGATGTGCTTCCAGTTATTAAGGTAAGACTCATCTATACAGTTGTGAATTATTTTTTTATTAAAATTTTTGTCGGAATGAAAACATACTCAATCGTTTTATATTTGGAAAATTCTTTTAATTTCCCAAGCATTCTATTTTTTATCATGGTAGCATTTTTTTAAAGCTCACACACCATCTTTTACAGTAAGACCTCAATTTTCATGTAACAATTTTGATTTAAAAAAAAAAAAAATCTAAATATCAAAATATATTTAAGTCTTAAGTACAGCAAAATAATACCGTGATTCTAAATTATTACAGCTGTGACTGTCAGGGTTGTCAAAAACCTCACTTAAAAAAAAAAAAACTAAGTCCAATCCACCCATTTTTGAATATATATATATATATATATATATATATATATATATATATATATATATATATATATATATATATATATATATATATATATATATATATATATATATATATATATATATATATATATATATATATATATATATATATATTAGGCTGGGTTCAAACTAATACTTTTGTCAAATTTGTAAATTTCACACTATGTGGGGACCAGCATGATTTAACATTGTGTGCAAAATATTTAAGTTGTGCAACCCCCTCTACCCCTCGTGCACACACCCCCCCCCCAATTTTGATGGAAATAGAGATATTTTTAAAATTTTGCTTAAAATTCGATTTGGGGAAAAATCTATCAATTAATTAATGGATTCAGTATTGTATGTAATGTTCTAAACACAGATACTCGAAGTCTCACAGTTTCGCACATGGACACTGTCCCGAATATTGGAGAAAAGCAACTTCGCCAAATTGTTTGAAGAGGAGTAGCTTATATTCCAAATCAAGAAACATTTTTTTTCGACCAGATTTTTATAATTAATTGTATCTTTGTGTGAGATTGTTTATATTTTTATTTATTTTTATTATTAGCTCGGGTAAGAGAATTTTATATTTAAACAACAGATAATTTTAGTAAATAGGATATCCATCAACATCCTAGTAACATTCCTGAAACATGGTTTCAATCTTTACCTTAAGACTTTTTTTCAAGGATTTATTTAATCTACCGTTATAAACCTCTTGAAGAACAGAAGAACATTTAATAAAATTAAACCCCTAGACAACAAGAAGATATCGAGAACCGGAAAAGTAATCTTTACTCGTTTAGTAGATAGTCCTTAGTAGATGGAAATAGAAGACTTCTTGTAAAGAAAAATTCCACTCTACTCTTTTCACTGAAATACTACCAGTAGAAGACACGAGTCGTTGACAAATACACATATTTTGAGTACAAATCTAAACTACAGCTAAAGAAATTTTATTAGTTTCAATTTTGTTGAGGTAATATTTCAAAGTTTGGTTTTGAGTAAGCATTTTTTTTTACATCACTGTTTTATTAATGTATAAAACAGACAGAATACTAATATATACATTACTGTGTGTTCCTTAGTAATAATTTAGTAACTTAAACAGTAACATGTGTTTGTGGTAGTTTGTGATATACATGAAACGCAAATGCCTTGTGTACAATATGTTATATGTATTTAGTATTATGTATAATTGAATATCATTTTATATATTACATAATTATTATATAATATATAATAATATTACTTTATATAATATTTATACTTATTCACTATTTTCATATTCTGCTTTAAAAATTATTGAATATAAATTTTTATATAATGGCTACAAGAAATAAGGTTTTTTATTCTTTGTTTGGTCAGCCATGTGAATTTCCACCCTCGATGACTCCTTTGAAAGCTGACGTTTACAGGCACTATCTAATTATTACTAAGGGAGAATAAATGGCCACGAAAGGATCGGCAACCGCAAAAGATTGTCTTAAAATCGTTGCAAATGATGTGATAAGAATTTTGGATAACTTTTCTATCCCCCACATAGGATTTAATGGTATAGGGATTAAGACTGAAAGGCCTGTGCAATCAGCTTTAAAAATAAATAAAGCCCCAAGTACCCGACGGAAAGATGAGTTCTACGAGGCAGTTGATTTGATGGCAATGTTTGATATTTGAAAAGAAAATATCAAGAAAAGACTTTAAATAAATTGATCGATACTTGAGGATTTATAAACGAATAATAATGTATGAAGTAAATTATATTTATTAAATTAGTCATGATGGTTTAAAAAGTATTTTCTTTTACAAATTAATATTAAGAAATAAGATATCGATTTTATATTTAGTTTGTTCTAAACCTTTGAGAAATTAAATTGTTGGATATAACCTAATAGGTGATTAAAATAATAGCAGGTTGGTTTGAATATTATTTATCAGATGATTATAAGTTGAATTGCCTAATAAGTAATTAACTGTACGAAAATTAATAATTGATTTTTAAGTAAACCATAGAGGGTACAAGTTTTGCAACCAATTTTCACTTGACATAGTGAACTTGAATTAAAAGGAATAAGGTTACTGGTTCTCCCTTGTTCTAAATTTAGAAAATTTTGACAGGTTATTAGTCCACAAATACAAAGGACTTAGATATATTGAATAAAATTGGTCATAGTAATCTACAGTAACTATAATTTAATAAATATTGTGATATAAACAATACATGAACTTGAGTTAAAATAAATTAGAAATTATAATTTTTATTTGAACAATAATTGATTAGACTTACGACTAGTTAATTATTTATTTTGCGATTTTAGAACTTGATTCCATTAGTTATTTATGATAGAAAATCCGAACAGATTTTTAATTATAGTTATAACTTTGAAGGATATTTTATTCTTAGTTAAAAGGTTAAATATTTTATAATGTGTGACACTTGGAGATTTAGCCTTTGATTAATGCGCATATGTGTTCTTTGTAAACGGAACTTTAAATTTTCGCGTTCATATAAGGCATTCCAGTGTGAATACAGTGAGTGCCACTATTAGAAATTAAATGCGATTCAAGCTGTAACAGTTACAGATAATTAAATGCAAGTACAAGGAGTATAGGAATTTATTTGTCAATTAAAACAAATAAGCAGGTAAAATAAGTTTATTACCAAATTTATTTAAGGCAATTAAAGCAATAAGCAGGTAAAATAAGTTTATTATAAAAGACATAGCATAAAATTAAAATTCCACAGACAGGAAACATTGATTAAAAGAAACATACATTGGAATTGAACATTGATTAAAAGAAACATACATTGGAATTCAACATTGAATAAAATAAACATACATAAGAATTAAAAAACAACATCTGGGTTATTTTGAAACATAAGTATAAGAAATAACACAACCCAACCCTAGTTTGAAGCAAGTAACATTCCATTATGCGATCGAAAGATTAGTTGTGTTGTAATATCTACCATAAGCTATGACAATGTACTGTTAAAATTTTAAATGGTACATATTTTGAAATTCCAAAAATTACTTTTTAACTATACAGATAAGGACCATATATATATATATATATATATATATATATATATATATATATATATATATATATATATATATATATATATATATATATATATATATATAATATATATATATATATATATATATATATATATATATATATATCCTTGGGCAAATTAATTGAAACAAAGCATGTTTGCTATATAATCTGTACTCAAAACTAACACAAAAAGTCAGTTTGATTATTTTTCATGTTGGCTGATGCAATCATTATTTCAGCAGCTACTGTATTGTATCAGATTTTAGAATCTTGTCCTACCACCGTAGTTTACATTAGCTGATGCAATCATTACGTCAGCAGCTACAGTATTTCATCAGATTTTAGAAATCTGACCAGACGTTATTTGACCACTGTTCAAAAAGGATGTAACACATAAGAAACGTATGAAAATTGTAACTGCACGAACACACAGCTAAGACGTATCGAGAGATTGCTTCAGTGGTTGGTGTGAGTTTAGCAGCTGTCAGCCATGTCATCAAGTTGGAGCAGAAATCCACAAAAGATGTTTTGCGAATGCTTCAGTTATTATGGTGTCAGAAGCCTGCAGCCAATAGTAAGAATGATGCGCTCACCACAGTATATTGAGATTCCATGACAAAGTTATTCCAAACCTGTAAAAGAGGTATCCTGACCAAACTAGGATATTGCAGCAAAGCCTAGCCATCTGCCACACATCGAAAGTGGTTAAAAAATTCATGTAAGAGCAGCAAATACAGGTATTTGATTGGCCAGGAAATTCTCCAAACGTAAATCCTATAAATAATTTGTGGACTAATGCAAAAGTCGCCACTGTGCTGTAGACTGTATGACTTTGGAGAAGCTCATTCTGGTACTGAGTCAAGTGTGGTACAGGGATACGAAATTCAACTGTGGCTGTTCGAGACTAGTAGACTCCATGCCAAACCGTGTTCAAATGCTACTTAAAAATAGAGGAAGTTATATCCCTTACTAATGTACTTATATGTGAGTTTTGTATAATAAACTAATAAATTCATTGTATGTTTCAATTTTCACAAAGGTATATATATATATATATATATATATATATATATATATATATTATATATATATATATATATATATATATATATATATATATATATATATAATATATATATATATATTTTAATGTTTCCTCCGGTGGGCAAAGGCCGGAGGCCTACCAAATTCCACCGGAGTTGGGAAAGATCTATTATCATGGTCGATGGTGGCCGACGTGTCCAGGATACACGGCGTTTGAAAGTATGCAAGTCAAAGGAAGTTGGGAAAACAGATGAAGGGGTGTGTTCCAGACTTTACCAGTAGAGTATATGTAAGACTGAGCATAGCGGTTAAGTCTGGGGTCGGAGAGTTGGACAGAGAAAGGATGAGAATGTGTAGAAAGGCGTGTCGCACGAGTTCTTCTCAATGGAGGAGGTATGCGACGAGAGAGTTCAGAAGAGCAGTGTCCGTTGTAATAGCGATAGTAAAGAGAGAGTGACGCAACAATTCGACGGGCAGAAAGAGATTGAAGAGAGTTAGTAAGAGTAGGAGAGTTGATGAGACGAAATGTCCTTGACTCCACCTTCTCTAGGAGAGCTGTATGTGTGGAACCACCCCAGATGTGCGAAGCACACTCCATACAGGGGCGAACAACACCCCTATACAGAGCAAGCAACTGGGGTGGCGTGAAGTAATTCTGAAGGCGCCTCAGAACACCCAACCTCTTAGAAGCTTGTTTAGAAAGAAAAGTAATGTGATCTTTCCAAGAAAGATCACGAGAAAAAGAAACAAACACCAAGAATATTAAGAACAGATGAAGGCTCGAGTTGTGTGTTTTCGAAGAAGGTATCATAGTTGTGTGGAAGATTGTGTCGAATGGAGAGATGAAGGAATTGAGTTTTTGAGGCATTGAAAACAACCATGTTTGCTCTGCCCCAATTTGAAATACGAGAAAGATCAGAGGTTAGTTGCTCCAAGGCTACCCTTCTCGAGTCTATCAACTGCTGTTCTGTGGGACGTTTTTCAAACTGAAAAGAATAATGAAGGGTGGAGTCATCAGCATAGGAGTGGATAGGAGATGAAGTGATAGAGAGAAGGTCATTAATGAAAAGTAGAAAAAGTGTTGGTGATAGGACAGAACCCTGAGGAACACCACTGTTAATAGATTTAAAGGAAGAACGGTATCCGTCTACAACAGCTGCTATAGAACGACCGGAAAGGAAATTAGTGAGAAGATCACAATGAAAAGGATAGATACCGAAAGAGGGAAGTTTAGAAATCAAAGCTTTGTGCCAGACTCTATCGAAGGCTTTCGATATGTCCAGCGCGACAGCAAAAGATTCACCGAAATGCCGAATAGCGGAGGACCAAGAGTCAGAGAGAAGGGAAAGAAGATCACCAGTAGAGCGTTTCTTACGAAAGCCATATTGGCGATCAGAGATAAGATTTGAAGAATTGAGATGTTTCCAAATCTTCCTGTTAAGGATAGATTCGAAAACTTTAGAGAGAACGGAGGTCAAAGAAATAGGACGGTAGTTGGAGGGTTGAGAGGGGTCCCCCTTCTTCGGCACAGGTTGAATGAGCGCACGTTTCCAGCAAGAAGGGAAGGTTGAAGTAGAGAGACAAAGACGAAATAGTTTACCGAGGCAGGGTGCAAGCTCGGAAGCACAAGTTTTGAGAACCACAGGAGGAATACCATCAGGAACCGTACGCCTTCTTAGTATTAAGCTCAGAGAGAGCAGAAATGACATCTTTAGAAGAAATTCTAATTTTAGGCATAAATGAGTTGGAGGGGGTTGAAGGAGGAGGAATAGCTCCGGAATCGTCTAAGGTTGAATTAGAGGCAAAAGTTTGAGCAAAGAGTTCAGCTTTAGAAGAAGGTAAAACAGCAGTTGTGCCTTCGGAAGATATTAAAGGAGGGAAAGAGGAAGAAGCAAAGTTAGAGTTGACATTTTTTGCAAAATGCCAGAAAGAACATGAAGAAGAGGAACCAGAAAGATTATTGCATTTTCTACAGAGAAAAGAGTTTTTAGTGTTATGAAGGATAGATTTTGCACGATTCCGGGATGAAATATAAGTAGCGTGAGTTTCTGGAGTTTGAAGACTTTAGTTGCTTATTTAACTTGTGAATTTAATATATGCATATAGTGGCCATCCCCTGAAAAAAAAAAAAAAAAAAAAAAAAAAAAAAAAAAAAAAAAAAAAAAAATAAATAAATAAATAATAATAAAAAAAAGTTTTTTTTCTTTTTTTCTGAGGATGGCCATATATATATATATATATATATATATATATATATATATATATATATATATATATATATATATATATATATATATATATATATATATATATATATATATATATATATATATATATATATATATATATATATATTGTAGGCAATAGTACAGTGGTCTGGAAAAATAAGTACACCAGGAGTAATTAGTTGGTCAGAACTTTTAAGGATTGGTTCAGATGTACCTGAAAGCTTTCTTCGAAGAAGATTAGCCTTAGCAGCAATTAATCAATGTTGCACATTGATTTATACTTCAGGTATGGAATATCTTTTAAATTTTAAGTCAACTTTTAAAAAATTGATTTCCAAACATTTTAAAATTTGAGTAAAATTTTATTACTTTCTAAAATACAATTTTCATGAAATATAAGAGGTGTTCTCGGCTGCACCTTTACCATGTACTGAACTACAAAAATTAATGGAATGGCAATACTTTTTATTATTATAATTATTATTATTATTATTATTATTATTATTATTATTATTATTATTATTATTATTATTATTATTATTATTATTATTATTATTATTATTATTATTATTATTATTATTATTATTATTAATGTCGCAGGACAAGCCTAATTTATTTCCAAATGGAAGCAGTTTCACAACTATGGATGGGTCGGGTAGGGAATTTGCTGCATAACCAGATATCGAATATCTGGCAAATTTCAAAAACTCAGTACTATATATCTGGTTTTTACTATCCAGCTGGATTTTCCTTAAAATTCACTTTAGTTGCTTATTTAACTTGTGAATTTAATATATGCATATAGTGGCCACCCCTCAAAAAAAAAAAATAAATAAATAAATAAATAAATAAAAAATCCAAGGTAAGTAAAGTTTTTTTTCCCCTTCTTCTGAGGAGTGGCCACTATAAGCATATATTAAATTCACAAGTTAAATAACCATTTAAAGCGAATTTAAGGAATATCCTTCTAGATAGTAAAAACCTGGATATCCAATATCCGGTGTTTGAAATTTGCCAGATATTCCCTCCAAAAAAAATCATTAGTAAAAATTCGAATCTAGTTTCCGATTCAAAGATTTCAAAAATGATTTCAAAAATTCCGGATTCGAATTCGAACATTTCCCACACACGCGGATTCGAATTCAGATTCAAAGGTGCTGTATTCGAATTCGCTTCCGAAGGTTTCCTAATTCGCACATCACTGTTAAGCTCTCTACATTTCTGGGTTCCTTCGATTACCTTCTTATCTCTGTATCCTCTTCTATCTTTCAAGACTTCTGCAAGAAAAACCCTTGCCTATTGCGAGAAAACGTTTGTGACATCTTCGTTGCCGCAAATTAGTCGAACTTGAGATCGTACTTTGATTTCCCTCGGAATGATTATTGCCTCCGTCAGAGGGGTCTCTCGGAGTGTGCAGAACACATTTCCAAGGGGTTTCTCTGCCGTGGAGACGTACATTCCATATTCTTTTTCTTCTACTAAGCCTAACAAATTTGGTTTATCTCTGCTTGGCGCTTGTTTTTGTGCTATTTGCTGCATGGATATTTCCTTCAGGGTTTACCGTCGTCTTCAATCTGGAAACTCATTTAACTTATATTTCATCCCGGAATCGTGCAAAATCTATTCTCTGTAACACCAGATATTAATTTCTTTGTAGAAAATGCAATAATCTTTCTGGTTCTTCTTCATCATGCCTTTCTGACATTTTGAAGAAAATTATCTGCTCCTAACTTCTTCCTCTTTCCCACCCGTAGTATCTTCTGATGAACACAACTGCCATTTTGCCTTCTGAAACCGATTTTTCACTCAAATTTGTACCCTTAAATTAACCTTAGATGTTTCCGAAACTATTCCTCCTCCTTTAACCCCCTCCAATTCATTTATTTCTAATGTAATTTCTCTAAAGATGTCATTTCTGCTCTCTTTGAGCTTAACACTAAGAAGACTTAGTCTTGATGGTATCTCTCATCCCACTTGGTTCTTAGAATTTGTGCTTCTAAGGTGAATCTTTTTGGTGTCTCGGTAGACATATCGAAAGCCCTTCGATAGAGTATGGCACAAAGCTTTGATTTCTAAACTTCCCTCTTTTTGGAATCTATCCTTCTCACTGTGGTCTTTTTTCTGTTTTCTTTCCAGTAGTTCTAAAATAGCTGTTGTAGAAGCAAATTAATTGTTCATTTTTTAAATTTATTAATAATGGTGTTCCTCAAGGATTTGTCCTACTTCCAACACTTTTTCTACTTTTCATTAATGACCTTGCTATTACTTTATCTCTATGTACTCCTATTCTAATGACTTCACTCTTTATTACTCCTTTCAGTTAATTGACACTAGAATGATGGCCTTTGAGCAACGAACCTATGATCTTTCTTGTATTTCAAGTTGGGGCCGAGAAAACATGGTTGTTTTCAATGTCTCAGTTCCTCCATCTCTGCTTGACACAACCTCCACATAACTATGACAGTCTTTTTTTGAAAAACACAAGTTAAACCTTCACATGTCTTTGATATTCTCAGTGTTTCTCTCGTTATCTTATTGGAAGAATTGCATTACTACTTCTTCTTAACAAGCTCCTAGAGGTTGGTGTTCTGAGGCGCCTTCGTAATTTTTTTCACTCCACCTCGGTTACCTTTTCTTTATAAGTCTGTTGTTCACCGTTGTATGGAATACGAATCACACATCTGGTGGGGTTTTACTCAAACAGCTCTCGTAGAAAAAGTGGAGTCCTGGGCTTTTCATGTTATCAACTCTTCCACTCTCACTAATCCTCTGCAGTCTCTATCTTTACGTTAAATTGCTGCTTCACTTTCTCTATACTATCGCTGTTACAACGGACAACTGTTCTTCTGAACTCTCCCATCACATGTCTCTTCCTTTTACAGTCTCATCCTTTCTCAGTCCAACTCTCTGACCTCAGACTCAACATCAATGCTCAATCTTACAGGTGCTCTACTGGTAAAGTTTGAAACACACTCTCTCTATCTGTTTTCCTTACTTCTTTTGCTTTGACATTTTCAGACTCCGTATATCGAGACATGTCAGACTTTAATTTGACCAGGTTTCCGGTATTTTTCCAATTGGCGGAAATTCGTAGGTCTCTGGCCTTTGCTCACCAGAGGAGATTAAAAAAAAGATATATACACAACTAACTATAAAATTAAATTATGTAAGAGCACTAAACAAAAACAAGTTTATTACATAATCTGTATACTTCAAAACACCCGAACTTTATTTTGTCAAACTAATTCTGTAAATCTCTTGTCCAAGGCTTATTATCGTTTATTATTTGAAAGTGTTTCATGAATTAATTTCATATTCACGATCTATAATTTGAAAATTGAGATAAAACAACTGTACAATTCTCATCGTTTTATTTTGGAAAAAACATTAAGGTTTGTTTCTATCTATTATATTATAATGTAAAAAAAAAATTAAATTTTTTTTCTGCAGTAATATTTTAGAAAACAAATATTATCTGTGTATTCATCTCTGAAATTCATTTTGGTTGGCAGTTATCTGATCATGATTTTCAATTGATAGATTTTTATGGTTGATAAATAGTAATAACTTATTACTATAAGTTAGTTATATTGATTTTAAGATCCCTCATCTTCACAGACCTCATCAGAACATCCTCTTTCTTTTTGAACAGAGTGATAGACAGTGGTAGAGCTGGTAATGTTCTGACTTTCTGGTGTCTTAATGTTTTTCCTATTTTCTCTCTTGATTTTTATTAGTGGTGAAAAGAATATATCTTTATCAGTGGTGTGTTTTTTCCTGTGATTTATTGTTATTGATTTCTATTGGAAAGAATCTTGCTTTCTTCACTGGTCTAATAGAAAAAGAAAAAATTTTCCCCTAGATTTTAAACATTGTTTGTTCCCATGGAAATAAGCAAACAGATATGGACTTGTGTTAGTTATCTTCCCTGCTTCAGTTGGTATCAGAAGGATTTTGCGTTTTATTACTTATTACTTTCTTTTCAAATGGTTATTCCTGTTTGCGATTTGCTATGTTGAAATTTTCAACATCTTGTTTTCACATATATATATATATATATATATATATATATATATATATATATATATATATATATATATATATATATATATATATATATATATATATATATATATATATATATATATATATATATATATATATATATATATATATATGAAAGTAAAACTGGAATAAAATTTCTTAAGAGAAATTTCCTAAATATAATACGACTGAATGACTGAAATAAAGGAAGTCTTATTAATGTTAATAATGTTTTATGAGGTTGTGCAAAGATTTTTTCAGGTACATTTTTACATGATATTTCCTGCTTCTTCATACCTAGAAAACTAGTGTTGTTAACCCTGTTACTGCAGCAACAAAAATTGATAGTGTCTGTCTTGCATAGTTTTACTGTAAATTCTGTTGTATATTGATTAGGTACTGTTATTAATTAATGAACTTTTGATCAATGTCTTAATTGTTGAACCTATAGAATCTCCTGATGATTTGATATTTAAATTTTTTAATAGATTGAAGCTTTTTTTTTTATATGAAGAATTTATAAATTCCTAAAAAAAAAAAATTTTTTTTTTTACTTTTGAATTTATAACTTGTAAATGGTTTAGAAAAGATTTATAAATAGGAGAATTTAAATTGTTATAAGACAGATAATTCCAATATTAAGAGCCTTATATTGAAAGAAGTTATTAGTAAATATTAAGGGCAAAAAAAAAACAAAAAAAAAAAATTATTATAAAATTAATATTCTATTATTAATTATTTAAAATTTATTTTTTAATTTTTTTGTCTTTTGTAAATTATCTCATATTATTATATATATATATATATATATATATATATATATATATATATATATATATATATATATATATATATATATATATATATATATATATATATATATATATATATATATATATATATAATATATAAATAAAAAAAGTCAACTTTTAAAAAAAAAAAAAAAAAAAAATTTCTCTTTCCCTTATCAAAATAGTTAAATCTTATCAGAGAGGGGTAGGAAAGCCAAAATATGATTTTAAGAAACCTGCATTAGCCTTTGGTTTCAAGATATATACTGAATATATATTGGGACCTAACCAATTTACTCTTCAATTAAATGTATTTAAGAAACACGTAATATCTTGAGAGTTTGTTTTTTGTTGTTGTTGTTGTTGTTGGTTGTCAACTATTGATGAATCTCTTGTTATATCCCAACAATATTCAGCAGGCATAGAGGCTTTCTACTTGTCCTGATTTTCTTTTCATCTCTGAAATATCTTGGTGGAAGCGCTTTCCATGCTTGTCAATCACCGTACTACAATTGTTTGGGAAGAAATAAAGATGGAAAAGAAGGTGACATATTACACCCTAATTCTTAGTTCATTAACAGCTATATCATAGTTTTTCAGCTCTTCAATTCCCTCAAAAAGTTGTCAACAATAAATTCGAAGGATTCCTCAAGCTGCGAACAACTCCATTAAAGGCTTCAATTCATTAAGCAGTTGAAAAATCTACGGACTGACAAAGATTTCCACTATGATCTTAGTATCACTCAAAAGTGGAAATTTTCTTTTCCTATAAACTTAGAGAGCTTTCCGATTCATTATCTTCGCAGAGTTTTTAATTAGCCCATGTTTAATATGGAAAAGTAGCAGTATGATTATATTACGTTAAACTTGAGTATATTGGATATTGTTTCCTTTCAAACCAATGTTTTCTTTTGTAGTGTGAGGACCTATCCCGACTATCCCACCTGCAAATAAAGCAGTAATGCTTGGTATACTCTAACTGCATTTTCGAGTAAGATTACAATATCATTAAGATCTACACTTAATCTGCTTTTGATAGTCTGCATATTTAATGATTTAAAGAAGCAATTTCATATTTTCATAGTTTTCCTTCACATTCACTGCGTAACCTACAGAAACAGAAGGTTAGTGAATTTTCATTGCGAAGCAAAACTGCTTTCAAGCTTATCTTAGACAAGTGTATGAGAATTGGGTCAAATCTTTTGTCTGTTTCTGTATACAGACACTTAACATTTTTTTCAAGAAAATTTCACTGTTAAAGTCTGGAGGCAGAAGGCTCATATATGTTTTTTGGTAACTTCAGATCCCGAATTAAATCATTCAGTTTATTTTTCGAAATTTTATGTGGCTTACTGGACAAAGTTGATTCTGGTGTAAAATTAGGATCTTGCTATAAAGACTCGGGATATTCTTCTCAACCAACCTCCGTGTCTTCACCGGTCTTCTATGACGTAAAGTTTTGGTGGGATAGGAATAGGCAGATCATCCCTTTGTGTTACTGGTTGTATGACTGATAGTATTCTCGATAGTTGACGGTCCGCTTTTTCTTTCTCGACATTCTATGTTGAAGAGGAGGCATGATGCACAAATTAGAATTCACATATTTGGTTGGTACATTCTCACCGTATCATTTGAACGACCAAAGGCATTGACCGCACTTTATTAATAAAATCAACCACGGAAATTTTGTGCACATGAATTTCATCAAATGTTTGGTGACAGGATTTATCCTGTTCACACACAGCAAATATTATTCACACTATTAAGTATTAACACATGCATGCATATTAATATTTACTTAATTGAAAATTAAATCAAAATTAAGTAGAAATATGATTAATATGAGCGAATAATTTAGAAAAACAGATGGTTCACACGAGCGAATTATTTAGAAAAATAAACGATTTGCAAAAAGAATTTTTTTTTTTTTGAATTAACAGAAGACACAAGATTTAATCAAAATTGCCTCCCTTGGTATAAGAACGCTCAATCAGTGTTGTCAATCCAAATGGTTTTAAATCGAATAATCTTTGGCAATAATTCATAAAGGAAATTCTTATTTTCATTAAAATAATGGCTAAGTAATAGTTTTCTATGTCAGTCTCGTTTCTAGCACAATCAAAACCACAAAAGAATGTCATCAGTGTTACCAACCCAAATTTTTTTAAACTCAGAATTTCTTTGGTAAAAACTAAATTTTTCACTAACTCATAACGGAGGTTCCAATTCATTGAAATAAGGGCTATGGTATAGTTTCAAATGTTAAATTTTTTTTTTTTAAACATTACAACAAAAATTTACTATTTTAAATGATAGAGAATTTTTTTTTTACCAGCGTAATTTTTTCTTTTTCATTTTAGGTGCTTCATTATTTTAAATGTATATTTTCTTTCTTTGAAAAGGTTGTTTATTAATAATAAAATATTCTTTACAGGTACAACCGGCCCATCAAAGGGAGTGATGTTAAGTCAGGATCAGCTAACATGGACAGCAAAACTTTACGAGGATTTATTGGAGTTTAACAGAAGATGAACATATACTTTCATATCTTCCACTTAGTCATCTTGCTGCTTATTTGGGGGATGGTATCATTCCAGCACAAGTTGGGGCTACACTATATTTTGCTCCTGCTGATGCACTTAAAGGATCCTTAGGAGAATGGTTGAAAAAAAGTTATATATATATATATATATATATATATATATATATATATATATATATATATATATATATATATATATATATATATATATATATATATATATATATCTCATCCTTTCCTCCTTTTAGCCGCTCTGATGTTTCTGTTGCTAACATTCTAACTAAACGACTCCGGCAATCCTCCTTCTACTTCTTCTCCTCTCAGATGTTCCATGCCTTTACCTGTGATTCCATTTGATCAGGTGCATGGGCTTCTGAAATCTATGAAAGTTAGGAAGGCAAGAGGCCGGGATGACATTCCTTCCCTAGTTTTAAGGGAGTGTGCTTCTGAGCTGGCTCCTTCCCTCGTTCAATTTTTCTACGCCTCAATACTGTACTTTCCCATCAGTGTTGGAAGAGCGCATTAGTCCAACCTATTTCGAAGAAAGGTAGCCGCTTTGATCCTTCTCACTATCTCCCTATATCTCACTTGTATTCTATCTAAGATCTTTGAAACCTTTCTCAACTCTTATTACTTAGGTCATCTGGAATCCCATTCCCTTCTTTCTGATTATCAGTATGGCTTTCGACGTTCGAGTTAAACTGGTGATATACTTTTCTATCTCACAGATTTATGGTCTACCATGGTTGGCAGGGGTCGGCCCAATTTGAAAAAATCCACCCGGGTTTATATTTGCTATGTGGCGTTGGTGCCTTGTCTCTTTTCTATAGGTACTACAGCGGCAAATGCTCTTGGAAATTGTCCACTTCTATACCTCCGCCTTACCGATGGCCTCGTAGCACAAGGGGTGCATTGTCTGCTCATAAATTTTGTGTGGACATAGGCACTCCAGGCTTGTCCGCTGTGAGGCTTCCATATTTCCATCCACCTCTGTTTTGTGGAATTCTTTCCCATCTTCTGTGCTTCTTGCCAAATTTAATCTCAAAATACTTCTAAAGCCCACGTCTGGGCTCAATTAAGAACTTTGCGTTAGGTGGGACTTGTAAGGTTTTTCTTATTGTCTTGTTGATCTACCCTCCTCCTATTATATATATATATATATATATATATATATATATATATATATATATATATATATATATATATATATATATATATATATAATATATATATATATATATATATATTATATAATAATTATTATATATTATTGATATAATTATATGTATATTATATTATAATATATATATATATATATATTATATATATATATATATATATATATATATATATATATATATATATATATATATATATATATATATAATATATATATAATTTTTTTTTTTTTTTTTTTTTTTTTAATTATTATATATATATATATATATATTATATATATATATATATTATATATTATATATATATATATATATATACTATAATATAATATTAGGGATGAGAATATCGGTATCGGCATATTTTTAGGTATCGGTATCGGTATCGGTTTCAGTATCGGTATCGGTATTAAAATTTTGGATAGTAAATTTTTTCGTGTATAATTTTTAAAGGTTCGGTTATCGGTATCGGTAAAAATTTTGGTATCGCTCCATAATATATATATATATATATAATAATATATTATATATATTATATATATATATATATATTTATATATATATTATATATATATATATATATATATATTAATATATATAAGGGTGGCACAGACTTATAGGGGGATAATTTCCAGTTATTAAAAAATTATTGGTCATACCCTTTAGAATTATTCGAAATAAGTAAAAGTGATATAAAAAAATTTTATTTAAATTATTATTTTAAAGGTTGCTCATAGGTTTATAATTATAATTAATAATATAATAATAAAAAAAAAAAAAAAAAAAAAAAAATATATATATATATAATATATTAAATATTATTTTATAGATTTATTATTTATATTATATTATATATATATATATTATATATATATATATATTATATATATATTATAATTTTTAGGGGGAGGACGTGCCGTCCGAAGCGATGCAAGTACCCCCCATTGGGCATAACCCACGGAGTGATAGGATGGGCTAGACTATTCCGTTTCACTCCGTTGCCTTTGGTTCGTTCCTTTTCGCGTTTCACCTTCTCAGAGGGTCTCTAGCGTACCCCGCCTCACACTGGAGTGTCTATGCTCCAACTACCTTCCACCCCAATTTCTTCACATGTTCCACATTTTACATGCACTTACTCTTACATTACCTAAAACAAAACAAATAAAATGGCGAAACCAACAGCTGCCTCGGAGATGCTTAGAGGGGGGGCATCCAAAGAATGCCCTCAACCTCCACTCACCCATCATCACTTGGGAGTTGGCGGCTCCGATGATGGGGATGGTGCCCGCCATGACCCGGCGTCCGCTTGCCCCGATGCACGGTCTTCTTTTTTCATTAATTTCTGCAACATTCGAGGTCTTTTTTCTAATTTCCCCTTTGTCGAACACCATCTCTCTTCTTCTAAACCTCATCTCTTATTTCTAACCGAAATCTCAGGTGCTTGAGTGTGCTGACAGCAAACCTTATTCTGTTACCTCCTACTGTCTCTATCCTCAATTTTCAGCCAAAGGCGGTTGTTGCGCATATGTGCGCAACGATGTTATTTGCTCTCGTGTCTCTGATTTGGAGTCTCATGAATTTTCTACCTTATGGCTTAAGCTCTCTTACAATTCTACTACTAAATTTATTTGTTCTGTCTATTTATCTCCTAATTCTACTGACTATAAAAAATTCTTCGACTATTTAAACTCCAAAATAGAGCACATTCTATCCTCTTCTCCTTTCTCTGAAATCATCATTTTAGGTGATTTCAATGTTCACCACCGCCAATGGCTTTCCTCTAGTTCTCAATCTCCAGCCGGTGAACTCGCCTTCAACTTTTCTATCCAGAACACCTTGGCAGTTGGTGCAACTCCCTACCCGTATCCTGACCGTCTTGGTGATGAACCCAACATACTTGATCTTTTCTTAACCTCTAATCCTTCTCCTTATACTGTTAAACTCTTTCCTCCTCTGGGTTCATCCGATCACCTTCTTATCTCCGTATCTTGTTCTGTCTCTTCAAGTCTTCCGCAAGAACGGCCCCGCCTTCGGCGAGGAGACGTCTGTGGCACTTCGGTGCTGCTAACTGGTCAGACTTGCGGTTGTACTTCTCTGATTTCCCATGGAATGATTATTGCTTTCGTGGGAGGGGTCCCTCGGAGTGTGCTGAGCGTATAACCGAGGTGATTCTCTCTGGCATGGAGGCGTACATTCCATATTCTTTCCCTTCTACTAAACCTAACAAACCTTGGTTTAACTCTGCTTGTTTCGCGCTATCCGCGCAGGGATACTGCCTTCAGAGATTACCGTCGTCTTCAAACTCCTGAAACTCCATGCTACTTATATTTCACCGGAATCGTGCAAAATCTTTCTTCGAGATACCAAAAAACTCTTTTCTCCGCCGCAAATGCAATAATCTTTTCTGGTTCTTCTTCATCTCGCCCTTTCTGGCATTTCGCAAAAAATGTCAACTCTAACTTTGCTTCTTCCTCTTTCCCTCCTCTAGTCTCTTCTGATGGCACAACTGCCATTTTACCTTCTACTAAAGCTGAACTTCTTCGCTCAAACTTTTGCCTCTAATCTACCTTGACGATTCCGGAGCTATTCCTCCTCCTTCAACCCCTCCAACTCATTTATGCCTAACATTGTAATTTCTTCTAAAGATGTCATTTCTGCTCTCTCTGAGCTTAAAACTAAGAAGGCGTACGGTCCTGGTTTCCTCCTGCGGTTCTCAAAACTTGTGCTTCTGAGCTTGCACCCTGCCTTGGTAAACTATTTCGTCTTTGCCTTTCTACTTCGATCTTCCCTTCTTGTTGGAAACGTGCTCTCATTCAACCTGTACCGAAGAAGGGGGACCCTTCTCCCTCTAACTATCGTCCAATTTCTTTAACCTCCGTTCTTTCTAAAGTTTTCGAATCTATCCTTAACAGGAAGATTTGGAAACATCTCAATTCTTCCAATCTTATTTATCTCTGATCGCCAGTATGGCTTTCGTAAAGGACGTTCTACTGGTGATCTTCTTTCCTACTTTCTGACTCTTGGTCCTCCGCTCTTCGGGGTTTCGGTGAATCTTTCGCTGTGGCGCTAGAAAAATCGAAAGCTTTTCGATAGTCTGGCACAAAGCTTTGATTTCCAAACTTCCCTCTTTCGGATCTATCCTTCTCTCTGTGACCTCCTATCTAATTTCCTTTCTGGTCGTTCTATAGCAGCTGTTGTAGACGGCCACCGTTCCTCCTATAAAACTATAAATAGTGGTGTTCCTCAAGGATCTGTCCTTTCTCCAACTCTTTTTCTAATTTTTCATCAATGAACTTCTCTCTATTACTTCATATCCACTCCTATGCCGATGACTCCACCTTCATTATTCCTTTCAATTTGAAAGACGTGCCCTCCCAACAGCAGTTATTAGACGCAAGAAGGATTGCCTTGGAGCAACTGACCTCTGATCTATCTCTCATTTCAAATTGGGGCAGAGAAAACATGGTCGTTTTCAATGCCTCAAAAACTCAATTCCTCCATCTTTCTACTCGACACAATCTTCCACACAACTATGACATCTTCTTCGAAAACTCAACTCAAACCTTCATCTGTTCTCAATATTCTCGGTGTTTCTTTTTCTCGTGATCTTTCTCGGAAAGATCACATTATTTCTCTCTCTAAACAAGCTTCTAAGAGGTTGGGTGTTCTGTGGCGCCTTCGTAGTTTTTTTACGCCACCCAGTTGCTTGCTCTGTATAGGGGTGTTTGTTCGCCCCTGTATGGAGTACGCCTCACATACCTGGGGTGGTTCCACACATACAGCTCATCCTTGAAAAGGTGGAGTCTAGGGCTTTTCGTCTTATCAACTCTCCTGCTCTTACAAACTCTCTCCAATCTCTTTCTTCCCGTCGAATTGTTGCGTCACTCTCTCTATACTATCGCTATTACAACGGACACTGCTCTTCTGAACTCTCAGTCGCATACCTCCTCCACTGAGAAGGGCTCGTGCGACACGTCTTTCTACACAGTCTCATCCTTTCTCTGTCCAACTCTCCGACCCCAGACTTAACCGCTATGCTCATCTTACATGTACTCTACTGGTAAAGTCTGGAACACATTCCTTTATCTGTTTTCCCAACTTCCTTTGACTTGCACACTTTTAAACGCCGTGTATCGGGTCACGTCGGCCATTAGCGACCCCGAATCTGATTGCTTCCCGGCTCCGGTGGATATTGGTAGGCCTCTGGCCTTTGCCACCGGAGAACATAAAAAAAAAAAAAAAAAAAAAATATATATATATATATAATATTTCCTTTTGCTTATATCAGAGTTGCTTTAATTGGTCTTCATCTTTTGTAATACTTTGGTTATATTTCTGAATGAGAGTTACCCTACGTTCTGCCAAATCATTGATCTCAAAAAGATTTTAAGTAAGCTTGACCTTCATTATATGATTGTAATTGACTTCACTCCTTAGTTTCTGACTGAAGAAACGTGAGATCGATATGAAATGCTTTTAGCAGCTTTTTTTGAACGTTTTGTTCCCACTTAACATACTAATGTCAAATATACACCGCTTTCAATGCTCTTCATTGCAGTCATAATGTTTCATCTGAAAGACAGTTTCTTTTTTTTCTCCTATTGTAGTTTTATCATCAAAAAGTGCTAAGCTCACAAGTTCTTCATGAAGGTATCTTAATTGCCATGAAAAGGAAGCAAGAGCAGTTTCTACAATCTCTTTGTCTTTGTAGTTCATTATTGTTATTAGTATGGGGTCATTTGCAGAAGCAGAAGTTGACAAGGGAGCCTTTATCTAAGGTCGAATGTAGATTGTTCCGGCAAAGCAGCACATGCAACTTATTCCGGAAGATTCTTTAGCTATAAGTTTAAATTGATGTTTTTTTTTTTTTTTTTTTTTTTTTTTTTTTTTTTTTTTTTTTTTTTTTTTTTTTTTTTTTTCGGAAAAGGTATATTTTTAAGCAGTAAATAACCTTGGCCATCCACCGTGCTCGATGCAGAGCTTCAGGACGCATAAAATGCACTCTACGTGTTGGCTTGTCACCAAGAATAATGATTGTTAATTCAAGAAGCTATCGGTACTAATCACAAGGCTGAGTATATTTTAGCTGCTTAAATGAAAAACTTAAGGGTTCTGTTTTATCTTGTTTTTCAATTTCATTTGTAAAAGGTTCTTATTGTTTGAAGTCAAAATGTCCCATTTCTCTTTAAATCTTTTGAAAATAGATATATCAGGACCAGATGTAAATCCTAAACACAGGGAAAATTTCTACTCTAACATTATTTCCATGATGTGATGTCGTTAAGATAAATATAGCAATGATTTGTTTTCAGTTTCTGCTCAGAGTACATGCTCCATTTCTATGTCCAGTATTCGATTCGGTCGTGTCGAATGACAAGGCTTGCATTCTGTGACAAATTCCATTCATTGAGACACTGGAAAATGGCCTCCGCAATAGATTCATCAGTTCCTGCTGTAATTACAGTAAGACCTTGAAGAAGTTTACCATCCCAATGTACTGTTAATGGATCGTAGGAGAGAAATTCATTAGCTCTTTTGCTTTTTCCTCCCAATATATCATACGGCTATGTCGGATGGGCTCCTGCCCATTGAAAGATTGCCGACATATGTCCAATACTAGCAGTAAAAGGTTGCAAAATATGAGCAGCTTCTCGATTTGATGTTCATGTTCGATCAAGACTGGCAGAAATCTCAGGTGACATGATCAATTTCTTCTTTAATCTCTTACTAGGATTAGAGGTGAGCGAATTTCCAACAGATTCACAGATTCGCAATTACTACTACTTCATTCTAACGTAACGGTTGTTGAATAGTACAAAATATCTGAATCTGATTTCTGACGCCAATAGAAACTCTTAAGTCTAAGTTTGTTTGTTGAGTGCGAAGTTCTAGATCTGCTAACTTCTTATCAATTCTTGCAATACATCCTGGTCTTCCTTTCTGTCTTTGAGCCATCAAGAAAGTTTTGTCTTCTTCGTTCTTAATAAGTTGAAGAGTATCAGCGTGACCAACGTCGAATAGGGCATTCAGATTATCCACGAATGATTTTTCATTAAGCCGCTGGGTAGCGGACTATCTACTGCTATTTTTGTGTAACGCTCTTCATTCTTGATGTACCTTCTCGACACGTTTAATACAGTTGGAATTTTTGCCCTGTTCCAGAATTGAAATATTTCTTTTATTACTTCTGTCAGACTGGTAGATCAATTTCTTTTCATTGCAGTGTAGATAAAAGAATCGTCTTAGAATTTTTCCCCCTGGATGGTAGCTTTGCTTCAACCATTTGTTCTAAAGGCTCACCAATTAGCCATATTGTTGTTTTAGCACTAGTATTTACTGCCATTAGATAATAAAGTAAATATATTATGAATTATCAGTAGCTAAATACAGAAGCAGAAATACTTTATAATGGAAGATACCTTTTCAAAATAAATTCAATTTTGTGTTTTTCAAACCTTATTATTTTAATGAATCAAATATTTTGAAATATAAAGAATAGAATGTATTAAAGCAGCAGCACCATATATATATATATATATATATATATATATATATATATATATATATATATATATATATATATATATATATATATATATATATATATATATATATATATATATATATATATATATACACTTTGGTGGCCAAAGGACAATGGTCTACTAATTTCCACCAGAATTGGTGAAACATTGGAAATCTGAACGTTAAAGGGCAACATGTCCCGGTACACGGTGTTAAAAGGTGAGCAAGTCGATTGAAGTTATATAAAATTAGGAACAGATGAAAGGAGTGTGTTACCAAGTTTGCCAGTTGAGTACAGGCAAGACTGAGCTTAGCGGTTAAGCCTGAGGTCAGAAAGTTAGGCAGATAAAGGATGAAACTATGTAGAAAAGACTTGTAGCACAAGCCCTTCTCAATGGAGGAGGTATGCGATGGAAGAGTTCAGAAGAGCAGTTTCCATTGGAATAGCGATAGTATAGAGGGAGTGACGCAAAAATTCGACTGGCAAAAAGAGACTGAAGAAAATTAGTGATAGCAGAAGAGTTGATAAGATAAAATCTGTTGGGTTTATTTCCAAGACGATCATGGATACAGGTAGGAGTTATTGACCATCTGTTCAAGGTCATTTGGATAGAGAAATAGGGGAGTTCTCCATTTGTGTCTTGTGGATTATTGGAAAACAATTGGCTGTCATTAACATTGAGATCATCAAGAATGAGGATTTCAGAAAAAGTAGGAGATATGTGTTATATTTGGGAGTTTACAGTCGAGAAATTTGGAGGGTCAGTAGAATTTGGTGATAAGCATACAGAACTGATGAATTTAGTTGTAGATTGAAGAGAGAACCTAAACCATGAAGTATAAAATTCAGAAACTCCAAATTAAAAACAGTAGAATAGAAAACATCGTTGCGCTTATGTGCACAACATCCAATTAATTTGTGCCAAACCTTGAGGATAGAGACGGTAAAAAGGAACAGAGTATGGTCTGTTGGGAACCCAAGTTCCTGAGTTTCGGTCAAAAGTAGGAAAGGTATTATTGAATAAACTTGAAATTAAACTAAAGACTGCAGATGTTGAAGAATTTGATGCAGGAAGAAAACTGTACCCGAACAGGCCACGGAGGTCATTAACTTTCAAGGGGTAATAGTGAAACGTGGCCGAAGGGTTATCTTTGTAAACCTTACCTGCTGGCCTCCTACGCTGTTCTAATTTGCTTAATTTTAATTTTTTTTAAAAAATATGAGAAGCGTATGTGGTGTGTGAACAAAAGGGTGCCAACACCATTATTTATCCATACGAAAACGTGACGATGTTCACGAAAAGTAGAGAACCATTGGGAACCAGAGTACAATGGGATGTTTTCCAAACACAAAAAAAAAGAAAAATAAAACTATCAAAAAATTAATTAGATAAAACATACGATCGAATAAAATGACATTTAAAATAAAATTAAAATCACGAGCTTTCGAAACCTTAAACAGGCTTCCTTATTCAGGTGAATCTAATGAAAGTGAGAGAGAATAAAAAAAGAGAAAGAGTTAAGCCAAAGAAAAAGCACAAAGCTGGCAACGATGTTAAAAATTAGTCTATTATAGTTAAAAAGTCATTTTTAAATAAAGGAATCTCTTTTAAAATGTTATTTGTTAGCGAGTCAAAATAAAAAGTTACTATTACATATCTGTATTGTTAATAATAAATGATTCCAATAATTTTTAAAATTGATATTTTGAAAAGCAGCAATTGAAGAAAAAATCATTTATATTTGTAAAATGGTTCTCAGTTCTTCTATGATGTGTTAGAGCAGAATTTTGACCATCTATTCTAAGACTATAAGTGTTGACATTTTCAAAAATTTAAATCTGTTGTCTCGCCCACATATTACTACAATTGCAATTACTACATTTTATTTTATAAACTTCAATATTCTCATTTTTTTTCCTTTGGCCTACACATAAACAAAAAAATGCCTTAGAAGCCTCATATCACAATGGCTGCTAGGACTACCTCAAAGAAGCTGGGAGTTCTGTTTAGACTGCGAGAATTCTTTTCTTCGCAGTCACTCCAAATTATACAACGACCTTATCCGCCTTGTATGGAGTACTGCTCTCATATCTGTGGTGGCTCAAATTTCACTCATCCTTTGGACAGGGTTGAGTCAAAGGCTAAAAGACTTATGAATTGTTACGCTCTTTCTAATTTACTTGACCATTTATCTTTGCGATGTGGCGTTTGTGCCTTGACTCTTTTCTAAAGGTACATACAACGGAAAATGCTCGAGGAAGCTGCCCACTCGTGTACTTCCGCCTTTACAACGGCATCGTAGCACAAGGAGTGCATTGTCTGCACATAAATTTTGTGTGGACATAGGCGACTCCAGGCTTGTTCCCTGTGATGCCTCCATTTTTCCAGCCATTTCTGTTTTGTGAAATTCTCTCCCATCTTCTGTGATTCCTGCCAAATTTAATCTCGATTACTTAAAGCCCATGTCTGTTCTCATCTACGAAATTTGAGTTATGTGGGACTTGTAAGGGGTTTTCTTATTCTCTTATTGATCTAACACCCCTTCCTTGAATATATATATATATATATATATATATATATATATATATATATATATATATATATATATATATATATATATATATATATATATATATTATATATATATAATATATATATATATATATATATACTTAATAAACGATCCCATTCTGAACATACAATCTTTCAAAATCTTAGTCAACAACACCACACACACCATAATAAACATTTACATCCCCCATCCTACATCAGTATACTATCCAAACAATTATAAACCAAATCTAGCACCTCTGAACACAATCACCAACCTAATCATAGGAGGCGACTTCAACGCCCACCACACAGCATGGTACCAAGACTACCCAACAGACCCCAGAGGAACACACATCCTAGACACACTGGAAACATTAAACATTTTAAACTACAAAACCTACCTACCCGACTACCCCAACAAGCCAATCAATCTCCATCAGCCCCTGACATAACATCACCATCCCTCCATACAAACCTCACATGGAAAACAGAAATTGACCTCACAACCGATCATATTTCCATAATAATCACATACACAGTCGCTAAACACACACCCCAAGAAAACAACAACATTCACAAACTACAAAAAAAGCAAACTGGACAAGCTTCACTCACCACATAGAAACACATTTAACTCAACAAGAAATAACCAACACACATTCTCTACATTTAGCCATCAACTCCTTCACCAGAACAATACACAAAACGTTCAACTTATACATACCCAAGGGCTACAGGAAACACTACAACCCCTCGCTTACACCAGAAATATGCAACCTTATAAAGCAATCAACTCCGACAACATAGATCACACACAGCAGACATCACTATACAACTAAACACCCTAAATGATCAAATCTCAAATATCAAATCACAAAACAAACAGATTCAAAGAATACCTACAAAACAACCTAACAAACCCCAACGATAAAAGAACATGGCAGGTAATCAAACGATTACACAACTCCCAAAACAATCCTCCAACACTAAACGAAGCCTTAAAAGAAAACAACAACACTCTACCTTCACCAAAACAACACTGCAATATCCTCGCCCAGCACTACTCGAACATCTCCTATAAACCCACCCACAAAGACAATAGGAAAATAATCCGACAGCTCAAACACACACACTTAGAACACAATCCAAACCCCCCCCCCCTTCTCTCACCAGGACACTACCCAGGGAATCAAAACACTCAAAAATTCCCCAGCTACAGGCCCAGATAACATCTCAAATTCACACCTAAAACACCTAGGACCCATAGCCACAACATACTTAACCCAAATATACAACAAATCATACACATACAACTTCATTCCCGCAATATGGAAGAAGGCAATAATTACCCCCAAACTAAAACCCAGGAAAGACCCAAACCTCCCATCTTCATACCGCCCGATCTCCCTCCTATCAACACTATGCAAACTCTTAGAAAAACTCATTCATTCAAAAATCCAACCACTCATGCAAACCCCACAATTTCAACACGGATTCAGGAAATCCCACTCAACCACCACGGCCCTCACCACTATCTCACAAAACATAATAAATGGCCTGAACAAAAAACCATCCCACAGGACCATACTCATTGCCATCGACATCAACAAAGCATTTGATATAGTCCCTAAACATAACCTCATACAAAAAATCCTACATTCACCTATACCCAACAATTATAAAAAATGGATTTCCAACTTCCTCTCCGATCGTACAGCTCAAGTCTCCAACAAAAACCATCTTTCAAAAACAGTAAAACTAAGAAATGGTGTTCCACAGGGAGCCTTCCTATCCCCTCTATTATTTAACCTGTACACAGCAGACCTACCCACCCCACAAACACCAGACATAAAACTAATAACATACGCCGACGACATATCCATCACAATACAAAACCCCTCCATACCCACAGCCACCACACTTACTCAATCATACACCCAACAACTGGAAACTTGGCTAAAATCAAACAGAATGACAGCTTCCCCCGAAAAATCCTCAATTACTCTTATTACTACCGACAGACACCAATCTTCACTCCACCCCCAAGTAAAACTAAATAATACCCTCATTCCTTTAAACAAACTTCCAAAGATCCTAAGCCTCACATATGACACACACTTCACCTTCTCAAAACACATCGAAAACATAACCAACACTGCAAACAGGAAATTAAACATCATTCGAACACTGTCACATAACAATTTCAGTAACGAACTAACCACCCTCATCATAGCATACAAACAGTTCATCAGACCTACACTTAATTACGCAACTCCAGCCTGGTACCCTGCCACCTCACCCTCAAACATAGAGAAGTTACAAAAAAAACAAAATACCGCTCTTCGAATTATCACAGGTTGCACTAGAACCACTCCAATTCAGCATTTACACGAAGAAACAAAAATACTCCCGATCCGTATTCACCTTGACATGATAGGAACCCAATTCTACACAAACACCCTAGACATATCACACCCCTGTCACTATACCCTACAAGACCACACAAGACACCGTTCTAAAATTACCTTCATCATCCCCTGCCCCATACTACAGTAACATATTCAGAACCATTCCACCTACTGCAAACAACATACCACTAATCAAACACATACACACCATCATAACACAAAATTATCTCAACACCCGCCAACCAAATCATCTTCTCAACGAACAACCCCCCGACATAGCAAATACACAAAACAAATTACCACGCAAAACCCAAATTACCCTATCCAGATTAAGGTCAGGCCACCACCCTAACCTACAAGCATACAAACATAGATTCAATATACAAAACACACTATCCCCAATATGTCAAAAATGTATGCAAGAACCAGACACAACAGAACACCTCCTTCTGAGATGTCCCTCCCTTACACAACACAGAACCCTCCATCACATCACCTCTCTGAGAGACCTTTGGACACGGCCGGCGGCCGTCGCGGATTTCCTAAAGGCAGTGTGGACCCTTCCAGTGAGGAAGGTCCAAGGGGTAACAAAGTAAAGTAAGTAAGTAAAGTATATATATATATATATATATATATATATATATATATATATATATATATATATATATATATATATATATATATATATATATATATATATATATATATATATATATATATATATATATATATATATATATATATATATATATATATATATATATATATATATATATATATATATATATATATATATATATATATATATATATATATATATATATATTATATATATATATATATATATATATATATATATATATAAATATTATATATATATATATATATATATATATATATATATATATATATATATATATATATATATATAAATATATATAATATATATATATATATATATATATATATATATATATATATATATATATATATATATATATATATATATATATATATATATATATATATATATATATATATATATATATATATATATATATATAACCTATATAGCCTTTATATATAGGAACATAAACATCCGCATCTGCGGATGTGAAAAAATAACATCCGCATGCGTGGATATTAAAAATTTTACATCCGATACAATATATATATATATATATATATATATATATATATATATATATATAATATATATATATATATATATATATATATATATATATATATATATATATATATAGGGGGAGAACGTAGCGCCGTCCGAAGCGATGCAAGTACCCCCCATTGGGCATAACTCACGGAGTGATAGGATGGGCTAGACCATTCCGTTTCACTCCGTTGCCCTTTGGTTCGTTCCTTTTCGCCTTTCACCTTCTCAGGGGGTCTCTAGTGTACCTCCGCCTCACACTGGAGTGTCTATGCTCCAACTAACCCTCCACCCCAATTCTTCACATGTTCCCACATTTTACAAGCACTTACTCTTACATTACCTCTATATAACAGAAAATTCAAAATGGCGAAACCGACAGCTGCCTCGGAGATGCTACGAGGGGCGGCATCCAAAGAATGCCCCTCAACCTCCACCCCTCACCCCATCATCACTTGGGAGTTGGCGGCCTCCGATGATGGGGATGGTGCCGCCATGACCCGGCGTCCGGCTTGCCCCGATGCACGGTCTTCTTTTTTCATTAATTTCTGCAACATTCGCGGTCTTTTTTCTAATTTCCACTTTGTCGAACACCATCTCTCTTCTTCTAAACCTCATCTCTTGTTTCTAACCGAAACTAAGGTGCTTGAGTGTGCTGACAGCAAACCTTATTCTGTTTCCTCCTACTGTCTCTATCCTCAATTTTCAGCCAAAGGCGGTTGTTGCGCATATGTGCGCAACGATGTTATTTGCTCTCGTGTCTCTAATTTGGAGTCTCCTGAATTTTCTACCTTATGGCTTAAGCTTTCTTGCAATTCTACTACTAAATTTATTTGTTCTGTCTATTTATCTCCTAATTCTACTGACTATAAAAAATTCTTCGACTATTTAAACTCCAAAATAGAGCACATTCTATCTTCTTCTCCTTTCTCTGAAATCATTATTTTAGGTGATTTCAATGTTCACCACCGCCAATGGCTTTCATCTAGTTCTCATGATCCAGCTGGTGAACTCGCCTTCCAACTTTTCTATCCAGAACAACCTTGAGCAGTTGGTGCAACTCCCTACCCGTATCCCTGATCGTCTTGGTGATGAACCCAACATACTTGATCTTTTCCTTAACTTCTTATCCTTCTCCTTATACTGTTAAACTCTTTCCTCCTCTGGGTTCATCCGATCACCTTCTTATCTCTGTATCTTGTTCTGTCTCTTCAAGTCTTCCGCAAGAACGGACCCGCCTTCGGCGAGGAGACGTTTGTGGCACTTCGGTGCTGCTAACTGGTCTGACTTGCGGTCGTACTTCTCTGATTTCCCATGGAATGATTATTGTTTCCGTGGGAGGGGTCCCTCGGAGTGTGCAGAGCGCATAACCTGAGGTGATTCTCTCTGGCATGGAGGCGTACATTCCATATTCTTTCCCTTCTACTAAACCTAACAAACCTTGGTTTAACTCTGCTTGTTCTCGTGCTATCCGCCGCAGGGATGCTGCCTTCAGGAGATTACCGTCGTCTTCAAACTCCTGAAACTCATGCAACTTATATTTCATCCCGGAATCGTGCAAAATCTATTCTTCGAGATACCAAAAACTCTTTCTCCGTCGTAAAATGCAATAATCTTTCTGGTTCCTCTTCCTCACGCCCTTTCTGGCATTTTGCAAAAAATGTCAACTCTAACTTTGCTTCTTCCTCTTTCCCTCCTTTAGTATCTTCTGACGGTTACAACTGCCGTTTTACCTTCTCTAAAGCTGAACTCTTCGCTCAAACTTTTGCCTTCTAATTCAACCTTAGACGATTCCGGAGCTATTCCTCCTCCTTCAACCTCCTCCAACTCATTTATGCCTAATATTATAATTTCTTCTAAAGATGTCATTTCTGCTCTCTCTGAGCTTAACACTAAGAAGGCGTACGGTCCTGATGGTATTCCTCCTGTGGTTCTCAAAACTTGTGCTTCCGAGCTTGCACCCTGCCTTGGTAAACTATTTCGTCTTTGCCTTTCTACTTCAACCTTCCCTTCTTGCTGGAAACGTGCGCTCATTCAGCCTGTGCCGAAGAAGGGGGACCCTTCTCAACCCTCTAACTATCGTCCATTTCTTTAACCTCCGTTCTTTCTAAAGTTTTCGAATCTATCCTTAACAGGAAGATTTGGAAACATCTCAATTCTTCTAATCTTATCTCTGATCGCCAGTATGGCTTTCGTAAAGAAACGCTCTACTGGTGATCTTCTTTCCCTTCTCTCTGACTCTTGGTCCTCCGCTCTTCGGCATTTCGGTGAATCTTTTGCTGTGGCGCTAGACATATCGAAAGCTTTCGATAGAGTCTGGCACAAAGCTTTGATTTCCAAACTTCCCTCTTTCGGAATCTATCCTTCTCTGTGACCTTCTCTCTGATTTCCTTTCTGGTCGTTCTATAGCAGCTGTTGTAGACGGCCACCGTTCTTCCTTTAAATCTATTAAATAGTGGTGTTCCTCAAGGATCTGTCCTATCCCCAACACTTTTTCTAATTTTTATTAATGACCTTCTCTCTATTACTTCATCTCCTATCCACTCCTATGCTGATGACTCCACCCTTCATTATTCCTTTCAATTTGAAAGACGCCCCTCCCAACAGCAGTTAATAGACTCAAGGAAGGTAGCCTTGGAGCAGCTGACCTCTGATCTTTCTCGTATTTCAAATTGGGGCAGAGAAAACATGGTTCGTTTTCAATGCCTCAAAAACTCAATTCCTCCATCTCTCTACTCGACACAATCTTCCACACAACTATGATATCTTCTTCGAAAACACTCAACTCAAACCTTCATCTGTTCTTAATATTCTCGGTGTTTCTTTTTCTCGTGATCTTTCTTGGAAAGATCACATTACTTCTCTTTCTAAACAAGCTTCTAAGAGGTTGGGTGTTCTGAGGCGCCTTCAGAATTACTTCACGCCACCCAGTTGCTTGCTCTGTATAGGGGTGTTGTTCGCCCCTGTATGGAGTATGCCTCGCATATCTGGGGTGGTTCCACACATACAGCTCTTCTTGAAAAGGTGGAGTCTAGGGCTTTTCGTCTTATCAACTCTCCTGCTCTTACTAACTCTCTCCAATCTCTTTCTTCCCGTCGAATTGTTGCGTCACTCTCTCTATACTATCGCTATTACAACGGACATTGCTCTTCTGAACTCTCTCGTCGCATACCTCCTCCACTGAGAAGGGCTCGTGCGACACGACTTTCTACACAGTCTCATCCTTTCTCTGTCCAACTCTCCGACCCCAGACTTAACCGCTATGCTCACTCTTACATGTACTCTACTGGTAAAGTCTGGAACACACTCCCTTTATCTGTTTTCCCAACTTCCTTTGACTTGCACACTTTTAAACGCCGTGTATCGGGTCACGTCGGCCATTAGTGACCTGTCTCTGAATATTCCCCAACTCTGGTGGAATTTGGTAGGCCACAGGCCTTTGCCCACTGGAGGATATATAAAAAAATATATATATATATATATATATATATATATATATATATATATATATATATATATATATATATATATATATATATATATATATATATATATATATATATATATATATATATATATATTTACAAACGCACCACTCATGGCAGAGCCCTTTTCAAGGAGGGGGCACACACACAGGACAAAACTCACACAAACACACACACCTAACGCACAGCCCTCAGGTGGGCGCAGACGGAAACTTGAAGAGTGGAAGATTAAATACAGTTGAAAAATAGAAGATGGTAGAGAATTCCACAGAATAGAGGTGGCTGGAAAGAAGGAGGTACCACAACGGGCTAGCCTGGGATTCCTACGTCCACACAAAATTGGTGCGAAAGCAGGGCACCCCTCGTGCAACGAGGACGACGCAACGGTGGAGGAATGCGAGAGGCCAATTCCCTCGAGCACCTGCCATTGTAGTACCTGTAGAAAAGAGATAGCGCGCCAACGTCACGTCGCAGGGACAGAGGGTCAAGAGAGTTTGAAAGTAGGGGACAGTTTATTAATCTCATAGCTTTTGATTCAACCCTATCCAGAAGAGAGGAGGAGCCAGAGCACCCCTAAATGTGAGAACAGTACTCCATACAAGGGCGAATAAGACCCTTATATATCTGGAGTAACTGCTCAGAAGAAAAAAACTCTCGCAACCTGAACAGAACTCCAAGCTTCTTAGAGGCAGCTTTAGCAACCATTGTGATATGTGGTTTCCAAGACAGTTTGTTGTTTATGTTTAGACCAAGAATGTTAGTTATTTACAGGTGAGACGGGAGAGCCATCGAAGAGGATAGGAAAGTTAGGAGGTGTTTTTGAGAGGGAGATGTAAAGAAGTTGAGTTTTTAAAGACTTGAATTTGACAAGGTTGCTATGTCCCCACCGGGAAATTCCATCCAGATCGGCAAGAATAGAATCGGAAAGTTGAAGACGAGAAGCAAGTCTAGAAGCAAAAGAGGGAGCAGATTTGAAATGAGTAGAAGAATGTAGAGTTGAATCATCAGCATAAGAGTGAACAGAGTTAGAAGTGCAGTGGAGAAGATCGTTAATGAAAAGTAAGAATAAAGTTGGAGATAAAACAGAACCCTGAGGAACACCACAATTGACAGGAAAGGAAGAAGAGGTCGTTCCATCTACAAGTGCCGAAATGGAACGATCTGAGAGAAAACTAGACAAGAGTAAGCAAAGAGAAGGAGGAAACCCAAAGGAAGGGAGCTTAGAGAGTAGTGACGCATGCCATACCCGGTCGAAAGCCTTGGATATGTCAAGCGCCACCACACAAGACTCCCCGAAGTCCCTAAGGGCAGAAGACCATAGATCAGTAAGATAGGAAAGTATGTCACCAGTTGACCTCGAGCGTCGAAAGCCATACTGGTGATCAGAGAGAAGAGAATGAGACTCCAAGTGATCCAGGAAATGAGAATTGAGGAGAGTTTTAAAAATTTTAGATAGAACACAAGTGAGAGCTATAGGTCGATAGTTAGAAGGGTCAGAACGGCTACCTTTTTTCGGGATCGGCTGAACCAACGCACGCTTCCAGCATAGAGGAAAAATATTAGTATTAAGGCATAGAGAGTAGAGCTGAACGAGGACAGGGGCCAACTCGGAAGCGCACTCCCTCAGAACACGAGGGGGAATGCCATCCGGGCCACTGGCCTTCCTGACGTTCATAGATTTCAGGATCCCATGCACCCGATCATGAGTAATTATAGGTAGAGGCATGGGATGCCAGAATCGAGCAGGGTGGAATTAGATGAAAAAAGGAGGCCGAAGAGATTAGCCTTTTCAGAAGGAGTATTAGCTACAGAACCATCAGAGCGAATAAGAGGAGGAAAGGCAGATTTACAGAAGTTGTTAGAGATATTTTTGACAAGAGGCCAGAAATTTTTATCAGTAGGAGAGCCATGGAGGTCAGCGCACTTCCTTTTAATGAAAGTACGCTTAGTCCGTCGAAGAACATCCCTGCATCGATTCCGGGCTGAATGAAAATTAGCAAGAGTGATAGGAGAAGGAGAGTTTTTCCATTCACGATAAGCATTGTCTCTCTCCCGGAAGGGCAAGAGAACAATTGCCATCGAACCATGGATTTTGAGGAGAAAAAGATTTAGTTGAAGATGGAATGAACCTGCCCATCCCATCAAGGATTACTGCCCCTACCTTTTCAGCAGAAACAGAAGCGTCCCCCGAGACAAAGCAAGATTCACTCCAATGATAGTTAGCAAAGAAGCGGCGCATTGCCCCCCAATTAGCCCGATTAAAGTGCCAGAAAGTACGTTTAGGGCATGGTGGAGCTGTTGGAGAGAAAGCATTATAACTAAGAGCTATAAGATTATGGTCAGAGTTACCAATAGGAGGGAAAATGGTGTATTTATAACTAGAAGGAGTAGTGGTGAAGCATAAATCAAGTGTATTCAAGAATTGGTTAGGACGATCTGGAATGTGTGTGGGTTCCCTAATCAACTGCTCCAGATCGTTGAGAATGCTGAATGATTTGGCCTCCCTCCCACCTGTATCAGTATGAGAGGAACCCAACCACTCAGTGTGGTGTACGTTGAAATCCCCTAAATAGAGGACCTCAGCATTTGGATGAGAAGAAGTGACAGTCTCGTGAGTAGTAGTAAGATATTGAAGAAAGACTGGAAAATCTGTTCCATTAGGGGAGCAGTAGCAGAAGCACAAGATAATTGTAGTAGTAGGAAGACAGATTTTAAGCCATAAAACATCGAAATTAGGAGATTCTAGATTTACGAGACGTGTCACAGGAGTGTTAATGTTAATATAGGCACAGACTCCACCATTTAGACGGAAATTGTGAAAAAAGTTGTAGTTAGAGACATTAAGATTGCTAGAGAAAGAATCCCTGTCCAGCTGGGTCTCAGACAGAAGTAAAAGGTTAGGAAGAGAGGTAGTGTTCAACAGACGCGAGATTAGATCGAAGGCTACGAACGTTAGCAAAGGTAATAGAAAGCCCCCGTCTACGCCCAGCCCCACGAACACTCAAATTAGGCATTAAAAAAAAAAAAAAAAAAAAAAAAAAAAAAAATCACGCACACACTCGGACACGAACGCTCGCACACACGCACTCACTAACTCACTCCCGCAAGCGCACATGCACACACGCTAGCACACAATACAGTAACCTAATTAAAATAATTATAGTTAAAATTATTAAAACTATTAAAATCAATTTTGAAAATATTAAAACTACAATCATTAAAACAAATTATGATGTAAAATTTGTACTACAGAAATTCAATTTATAGATCGAAGAAAATAAGTAGCAAGTTTAAAACAGTAAAAGTTTACTTACGGTAAAATTAAAACCATACTTATCTTTCACTCGTCAAGCTTCACTGAAAATAAAATAACCTATAATTAATTAAAAGCACTAAAAAAATTAAAACACAGAACACTGAAGAAAAATAAATGAACAGCACATTTAACACACAAAAAAAAGAAAAAACACAAGCATACACACTAGCAATAGAGAACTTTAAAACACAACCTTTCACTAAGAGAGCCAAACACATCACTAATATATATATATATATATATATATATATATATATATAATATATATATATATATATATATATATATATATATATATATATATATATATATATATATATATATATATATATATATATATATATATATATATATATATATATATATATATATATAATATATATATATAATAGTTGAGTTGTTTTTCGTGTAGTGTGGACGTTTATGTTTAGTTCTCCCTGGTTTTATTTATTTTTCTAGTTTTTAGTACATTTGTGTGAATCTTTTAAAAAGTTTAAATTGTTTTAAGTTTTTAGTCATTCGCAAGTTTTAATATAATTTCTATGTCTTATTTTAATTGTTTTAACAGCATGGACGTAGTTGAAATTGGGTGACATACACATAGGTTGCGCAGGATTATAATAAAGAATAAGAAAACAACAGCTGCAAAAGTTATTTCTTAGCTGAATACTACTTTTATATACTCGTACACTGTTTGCACAAAATCAGCGAGGAAGGAACTCCACATCGAATATTCGTGGATTAACACATATCGAATATTCGTGGATTAATGCAGTCGTCAGACATCTGGTAAATGACGTGAATGCAGGAAAGGGGAGAGAGTGTTGCAACAATCATAAGGATTTGACTGCAGATCAATGAAAGACATCATTTTAATAAATTTTAATGTCCATCACCACCAATAGCTTCCTGCTAGTTCTCAAATACTTTCGTGAATTTGCCTTCCGTTTTCGACCCAAATTGACCTTGAGGGTGCAACTCCCTGCTTCCCTTCCTTGGGGTTGAACCCAAAATTCTAGACCTTTTTATTAACTTCTAATCCTTCTTCTTATACTGTTAGACTCTTTCCACTTCTAAGTTCACCCGAACACCTTCTTATCTCTGTATTCTCTTCTATCTCCAAGTCTACCGTGGGAAGGACCCCTGACTATTGCGAGGAAACGTTTGTATCGTTTCGGTGCTCAAACTTGGAGTCGAATTATTGCTTTCGCGGAAGGAGTTCCTCGGAAGTGATTCTTTCTGGCATGGAGTACATTCTATATTCATTCCCTTCAACTAAACCAGACAAACCTTGGTTTAAAAAAAAATTTCCTTGTTCAAGTGCTGTTTGACGTAAAGATACTTCCTTCAGGAATTACCGTTGTCATTAAACTCTAGGAACTCATGCAACTTATATTTCAAACCAGAATCGAGCAAAATCTATCCTTCGTAACACCAATCTTTTTTTCTCCAGTAGAAAATGCAATAATCTATCTGGTTGCTCTTCCGATGCATCTTCTGGCATTTTGCAAAAAATGTCAATACATACTTGGCTTCTTTCTCTTTCCCTCCTCTTGTATCTCTTGACGGCACAACTGCGGTCTTGCCTTCTGTTAAAACTGAACTCATTGCAAAAACGTTTGCCTCTAATTCCAACTTAGACGATTCCGAGGCTATTCCTCCTTCAACACCTCCAGCTCATTTTTACCAAATATTATAATTTTTTTTAATACTTCTGCGCTCTCTGAGCTTTTAACACTAAGCACCTCCTGTGGTTTTCAAAACGTGTTTCTGTGCTTGCACCCTGCCTTGGTAAATTATTTTGTTCCTGACTTTCTACTTCGACCTTTGCTGGAATAGTGTTTTCATTAATTATGTGCTGAAAAGGGGGACCCCTCTCAGACCTCTTACTATTGTCCTATTTTTTTTAATTAACCTCCTGTCATTCCAAACTATCGAATCTGTCCGGTACAGGAAGATTTAGAAACATAATTCTTCTGATTCTCTCTCTCTCTCTCTCTCTCTCTCTCTCTCTCTCTCTCTCTCTCTCTCTCTCTCTCTCTCTCTCTCTCTCTCTCTCTCTCTCTCTCTCTCTCTCTCTCTCTCTCTCTCTCTCTCTCTCTCGCTCTCTCTCTCTCTCTCTCTCTCTCTCTCTCTCTCTCTCTCTCTCTCTCTCTCTCTCTCTCTCTCTCTCTCTCTCTCTCTCTCTCTCTCTCTCTCTCTCTCTCTCTCTCTCTCTCTCTCTCTCTCTCTCTCTCTCTCTCTCTCTCTCTCTCTCTCTCTCTCTCTCTCTCTCTCTCTCTCTCTCTCTCTCTCTCTCTCTCTCTCTCTCTCTCTCTCTCTCTCTCTCTCTCTCTCTCTCTCTCTCTCTCTCTCTCTCTCTCTCTCTCTCTCTCTCTCTCTCCTCTCTCTCTCTCTCTCTCTCTCTCTCTCTCTCTCTCTCTCTCTCTCTCTCTCTCTCTCTCTCTCTCTCTCTCTCTCTCTCTCTCTCTCTCTTCCCAATTGTTTGAAGGTGGTGGTTCAGTTGTACCCAATGCTGCCAGCGACTTTTAACTTTTTTTAATTTTTTTTTAATTTTTTTTTTTAACGTCTGAACTTTGTACATGTCTTTTTAATTAATTTTCTTAACTTTGAAATTTATAATATATTTAAATTTAAATAAAATATATATATATATATATATATATATATATATATATATATATATATATATATATATATATATATATATATATATATATATATATATATATATATATATATATATATATATATATATATATATATATATATATATATATATATATATATATATATATATATATTAGGGGATGGAGCGATACCAAAATTTTTACCAATACCGATACCGATACCAAGACTTTCAATTCACCGATACCGAAAAATTAGCCGATACCGATACCGATTACCAATTTTTACTTATTAATTAATATATATATATATATATATATATATATATATATATATATATATATATATATATATATATATATATATATATATATATATATATATATATATTATATATATATATATATATATAGTATATATCAGATCCAAGTAAGGCTCTAAAGCCTGTCAGTGGGGCCAGCACTCGTCTCTATCTAGATCTGTCGTAAATAATTCCATCTGCCACCAACTGTTCCATCATAGGCAGCTGATGCGCCTCAGTGAATCCCGAACTGACTCTATTCATCTCTCATTTGTCTCCCTCTTGGTCTTCTTAATCTTGGCCTGCACTCTCACCTCCCTCTAGTCTCTCTCCCCTCCTGCATCCTCCACACGTGTCCCAACCATCTCAGTCTTGCTACATCTATCTTTTGATTAATTGGTTCAACCCCTATACTTTATCTAATTCTTTCGCTTCTTATCCTCTCCTTCCTGGTTCTTCCCACCATCAAACGCAACACCCTCATCTCTGTTGCTTGAATTCTGCTTTCTTTCTTGTTGTCGCACTCCAAGTCTCCGTTCCATATTACAAAATTGAGGTTAGAGTACTTTCAAAAATTACTTTCTTTACTCCTATATCCATTCTTTTGTCTGCCAAGACTGGGTACAGCGCTCACACCATTCTTCCGTATTTCTCCATCCAGTTGGTGATTTCCAGCATATTACTTCATTCCCTTGTGAATACTTTCTCCTCCCCAAATATTCACATCTCTCTACCACAATCACCTCCTCGCCATGCACCTTCAGCACAAGCTCCTCTTCCTCTTCGTCTTCATCCCTTCTAATTATTAACAGTTCTGTCTTTTCAACATTCACGATCAATCCCACCTCTTTTAGCTTTTCAGCAAAACTTGTTATCACCTCTCTTAACTTTTCTCTATCTTGGCTCTCTCTCTCTCTCTCTCTCTCTCTCTCTCTCTCTCTATATATATATATATATATATATATATATATATATATATATATATATATATATATATATATATATATATTATATATATATATATATATATATATATATTATATATATATATATATATATATTATTATATTAGTTCTACGGCAGAAAGAGACTGGAGAGAATTAGTGAGAAAGGAAGAGTTCTTAAGACGAAAAGCCAGACTCCACCTTGTCAAGGAGAGCTGTGTGAGTGGAACTACTCCGGATGTATGAGGCGTTTCCATACAGGGGAGAACAACACCCCTATATAAAGATAAAGCAACTGGATTGACGTAAAAAAATCACGAATGCGCAACAGAATACTCAACCTATTAGAAGCTTGTTTAGAAAGAAGTAATGTGATCCTTCCAAGAAAGACACGAGAAAACTAGAGATTATTAAGGACAGATGAAGGCTTGAGTTGCGTGTTTTCGAAGATGTTATAGTTTGGTAGAAGATAGTCTCGAGTAGAGATATGGAGGAATTGAGTTTTTGAAGCATTGAAAAAAACAATGTTTTCTCTTCCTCTTCCTCAATTTCTTCCTCAGATATTCCAAGTCAACCTTTCTAGTGTCAAATAACTGTTGCTGGGAGGGGCGCCTTTCAAATGAAAAGAGTAATGAAGGGTGGAGTCATCAGCATAGGAGTGGATAGGAAATTAAGTAAGAGATAGAAGGTTATTAATGAAAAAAGTTTAAAAAGTTTTGGAGATTAAGACAGAACCATGAAGAGGAACACCACAATAGACAGGAAAGGAAAAAGTCTCCCCATTAACAGCAGTCGAAATGGAACAGTTGCAAAGAAAGCTAGACATAAATAAACTGAAGGAGAGAGGAAGTTTAGAAATCAAAGATTTGTACCAGTCCCTATCGAAGGCTTTCGAAATATCCAGCGCGATAGCAAAAGATTCACCGAAATGCCGTAGAGTGGAAGACCAAGAGTCAGAGAGAATAGAAAGAGATCACCAGTACAGCGTTTCTTATGGAAGTCATACTAGCGATCAAAGATAAGATTTGAAGAATTGAGATGCTTCCAATTGAGATTTGAAAACTTTAAAAAGAACGCCGCTCCTCGAAGCATCTCTGAGGCTGCTTTGAGTTTATCCTTTTTTTTTTTTTTACAAAGGTATTTGACGAGTAAGCGCTTGTAAATTTGAAACATGAGAAGGAAGTAGGGGGAAGGAGAAGTGGGAGCATAGACACTCCAATATGAGTCGAGGGTACATTAGAGACCCTCTGAGAAGGTGAAAAGCGAAAAGGAACGAACCAAAGGCTAGGAAGTGAAACGAAATGGTCTAGATTCTAGACCATACTGTCACTCCCCGGAGTATGCCTAATAAAGGGTACTTGCATCGCTTTGGAGGGCGATACGTTCTCCCCTACACACACACACACACATATATATATATATATATATATATATATATATATATATATATATATATATATATATATATATATATATATATATATATATATATATATATATATAATATAATATAATAATTAATAATAAAAATACTAAATAAAAATTAAAATAAAATAAAATATTTTAAGGAAACAAACCAAATGGTAAGAAGTAAATGGCGTGAAAATAAATTGAAAAACAATTTTTTGCATTTGAAAAAATAAACTTTTAGTGGAAAACAACATATAATGTTCGGGAAACAAAATTATCGCGAAACGGCGTTTCAAAATATTACGTAATATTAATAAAAAAAATTTCACAATTTAATTAAGCTAAAGGGACGAAAAAAATCTGGTATCGGTATCGGCCATTTTTAGCCGATACTGATACCGATACCTGAGCTTCCGATTACCGATGCCCCGATACCGATACCGATACCAAAAAATGCCGCCGATACCGATACGATACTTCACTCCATCCCTATAATATATATATATATATATATATATATTATATAATATATATATATATATATATATATATATATATATATATATATATATATATATATATATATATATATATATATATATGGTGATTTACATCTATGTTTATAAATCATACTAAAATATTACATAATACATATAACACCTGACTTGTTGCCCCGCGTTCGATTGGTCTGCTTGGATAGTTATGAGCCTTCTCTCTGAGATAAATCTTTTGTACCGTTGTAGAGCAGAGGTAACACACTGTCGTATCAAGCTAAAGGGTCAGGAGTCGAGTCCTCCTATAGCTGTCTTTAAACTTGAGTTTAATGTATTCAGTCTGATTTTATTAGTAGACTTTAAAAATTATGATCATAAAAATTCGTTTGTGAGAAGGTATGGGGGGGGGGGGATAGGAACTTGCCTGTTGCCCTGCGTTCGAGCGCGGTTAGGAGAGGTCTTTTAAAGTTGGTCTGCATGGATAGTTATTCATGAGCCTTCTCTTCGCGATTTATCTTTTGATTCATCATAGCGCAGAGTTAACACTAGGGATGCTGATATTTAAAAATATATCGATATATCGATTATCGATAAATTTTTAAAATATCAAATTTCCCTCGATACTATCGATTAAAAAATATCGATATATCGGTTTAAGAAAATATCTATATATATATATATATATATATATATATATATATATATATATATATATATATATATATATATAAATATATATATATATATATATATATATATATATATATATATATATATATATATATATATATATATATATATATATATATATATATATATATATATATATATATATATATATATATATATAATATAAGTAACAAAGCTCATAGGCCTACCAAAATTATTATTATTATTATTATTATTATTATCCTTAATTAATTAATATTATTCTTTTAATTTTTTTTTAGCTGCATTTTTTTTCGCGGACCTCTGTAATCATAAAAATTTATTTTTTTCTTTCTTAATAATTTTTTATAATAAACAATATGTTAAAAAAGATTATTATAAAGAGCTAAGCCACGTAGTAAACGGTTTTTTGAGAAAAGGTGTTGTAGATAGCCGCCAACCTTGCCCCACCTGATTATTTAAAGTTTTATATTTCTTTTTATTTTCTTATTTTTATTCTAATTTTTTAAATTAAAAAAGCTGGTTTTCGAAAAAACAAACAGATTTTAAGTGTTTTAAATAAAAATTTTAGATCTATCTCTTCTCTAATAATGTTTAAAAATAAAAGACTTTCAGAAAGGAAAATTGTTTTTACAAATTTATCCGAAGGTGTGAATTTTTAAAAATTGGAAAAGAATTTCGATATATATATATATATATATATATATATATATATATATATATATATATATATATATATATATATATATATATATATATATATATTATATATATATATATATATATATATATATTATATATATATATATATACGCACATTAAAAATACCACAAATTTTGCCTAAATTTTATTTTATAAAGGAGCAGAAAACTACTAAAAATTTCTAGAAGTAAAAAAAAATATCGTTGGTTCGATACTGAGGATAAAATATCGATATATCGATATATCGGGTTTGAAAATATCATCGATATTTTTTCGATACTATCGTAAAAAAGTATTTATATGCATATATATCGAAGCTTTTGCAGCATCCCTAGTTAACACACTGTCGTATCAAAGGGTCAAGGGTCGAGTCCCCTTATAGCAAACTATAAAACTTATGTATTCATTCTGTGAGTTTGTTAGATTTAAAAATTAATATATATATATATATATATATATATATATATATATATATATATATATATATATATATATATATATATATATATATATATATATATATATATATATATATATATATATATATATATATATATATAATATTAATTTTTTAAGTAATACCTTTGCTTTTTAAAGGTGCGGCCTACAAAGTTTTTAGCAGTTCCTAGGATTTGGGAGAAAATTTATGAAAGAATGCAGGAAATATCTGAAAACTCTGGCTTTGTTAAGCGTTCTTTGGGTACATGGGCCAAGTACCATGGTCTTAACTACCATACGGCTATTAGAAAAGGAAGGTAGGTTTTAGTTATTATAATAATGGAATAATGATCTTTTATATAGGGAAGAATTAATGACATGAATATGTATGTGGAAACTGCCTTTACTAATTTTGTAAGGTTAGGTTCGTTTGTCGCTCAGCTTATAAAAATTGTTTGCTTTTAATTTTGATTTGGGAAGAATGTTGGTATTTTTTTTCACGTAATTCGATGTTATAAGCAAATTAGCGATATTATAAAATCTTTTACAAGAAACTTTTTGTTTTGCTCTTTTCATATTTTCTTTTTTATTTGTTAAACTTCCCTTGCTCTTATAAGTATTGTTTTTACTAATGGATTGTTGTTGTTTTAAAAGTGATGCAGAAGATAATTTCAAAAGTAACTGCTTCATTCTGGAAATGTTTTAATTTTATTCAGATATTTAATTTTTGTTTACTGGTTTAAACTTACTATTGAAGAACTTATTTCAGTTTTTTTCCGTAACGACAGCTTTCGTGATAATCTGGAAGGAACATGGTATGTAGACCTAAAATAATTGCTGTATTTTTATACTAGGTATTTTTTTAAAATTTATTTACTAACTAAAGTTGTTGTTTTTTTCTTTTTATTTTTTTTATTTAGAGAACTAAGTACGTCTGAATCGTTGAAATATTCTTTTGCAAGATCCATGTTATTAAACAAGGTGAAGCAAGCTTTGGGACTAGATAGATGTACAGTGTTTCTTTCAGGTAATTATATATTTTTTTAAAATCAAAACAAGTAAACTTTTATTCTTAAGAAGGATTTAAACATTTTAAATGTCAAATTGCTCTTTCCATATCATTATCGATATCACATGCATGTATACCTTTTTTGATAATCCTTTTATAACCGTAAAAGTAAACTTTTCTTTCATTCACACACACACACGCACGCACGCACGCACGCACGCACACATTATACATATTTATACTGATGTACCTAGTCCTGGACTTGGATCCAGGAACTCGGAATTCGTCCAGTTTTTGCTGACTAGGACTCTGCCAAATTTAAATGTGTCCAGAATGTACCCTTCACTTTTATGTTAATATACGTATACAACGGCACACCATGCTTATCTATTCTGTCACTGGTAACTTTCTGAATTATAGACCTTTGTCATTCTTATATCCTGATCACTGATTAGTCTTTATTTCCTAATAGACGGTCAGCTTCCCTTCTCTATCGATAAATTTTTTTATAGTGTTTTTTTTTTAATATTAATTATATCTTGTGGTTCTTTTCTCACTTCTCTAAAGTTATTTTTATCATTTAGGTTTTATAGGAAAAGGTCTTCCTCTCAACATTATCCCCAAAGTTGGTTGCAAAAAAGCAATTGCTAAACTTATTCTTTTCTTTACTCTTGACCGGATGGCTAAACATTCCCTGGTTACTACCGATATCCAAGAAGTAATTGAAACAATAAAACTAGAGATTAAAGAATATAATGTGGACATCACATTTTTTTTTTAATAATTATTATTATTATTATTTTTTATTTGTATTTTTTTTTTATTATAGGTACTGCCCCTATTGCTGCTGAAATATTAGATTATTTTCAAAGTGTAGACATTCCCATTATGGAAGGCTATGGCCTTTCAGAATGTATGAGTATCGCTTCTTTAAGTATATATAAAGCAAACAATTTTAAGTCTGGAGCTTGTGGCAAAGTTCTTCCTTTTACTGAACTTATGCTAATGCATTCAGATGAACATAGAAAAGGTGAAGGTGAAATTTGTATCAGAGGAAGAAATGTTTGCATGGGATATCTTGAAATGCCGGATAAAACTGATGAAGCAGTAAGTACTAATGTATATTTTTTGTATGCGTTTCATTCACCATTGTTATGCTTTTATTTTAAAATGTATTTGATAAATATTAAGTTATTTATGTTTATAACTTCTGAAGCAATCAAAAAAATTTTAAAATTGTAGTCACTTTAATATATTTATACCTGCATTTAGGTACTAATTTCTTGACATAATTATCTTTCGAAAGATATAATAAACAACCTTAAGAGTAAAATTTTGGATTTTAAGTCAGTAAAAATGCATGTACTTAGACTGTATGTAGGGCAGTCTTAAGCTTTTGGTTTTCTTAAAATATGTATATGAAAAAAAAATACTTCTTGCTAAAATTAATGAGACGATAGAACACACTTGTAAATAACAGTTTTGTAACTACTTATGTTAATTTTAATTAAATACTTTCATTCTTTTGGTCGAGTTTTGATTTTACAGTATCAAAAGTTTATTTAAAAAATTGTCCAGAAGAAATTACTATAATTTTTAAATTGGATAAGTGACAAACTACTTTTATTTGAAATATTTAAATTTTTTCAACTTTTGTGTTAAAATGTTTGTTCTTTTTTCCTATATTTCCTATGTGAGAGGTTAAAGTCCGTTGGAAATGGAAATGCAAATATTCGAGGAGTTTAAAGTTTTGTTTTGCTTAAATCATCGACTTTGCTTCTTCAATCTTCAAGTTTCACTGTTAAAGAGGACATTATCATCATTTTCTTTAATTGAAGGTTTCTTTTATTGCTTATTATAATAAGTCTTAATAACAGCTGCAAGAGATTCTGGGATCATTCTTCTCTTATAAATGTCAGCCTCTCACTCCATATAGTCGAATCTTATGGGTAATCCCTCCTCCCTTTTCTATTTTTGTCAGAAAAGAAGTCTGCGTTTGTTCGTCATATTTGTAAAAAAAAAAAAAAAAAAAAAAATTTTTTATTTTTTTTTTTTTTCAAAACATTGAATTTTTCACTAAAATTGTGAGTCCTTTTCAAATTTTTATATATATATTATATATATATATATATATATATATATATATATATATATAATATATATATATATATATATATATATATATATATAATATATATATATAATTTATATATATAAAGATCCAATTACCCATATATCTCACTGATTACATGATTACATACAAAAAAAAAAAAAAAAATTGACCAATTTTTTGTATTAAATGTCTAAGTTTAAAGTGAGTAAATACTAAGGGCTTAACGAGCTCGTTACAGACTCTTTCAAAAACTAAGGAAAAAGAAAAGTTACCACCTAACTCTAACCTTTTAAATTAAAACTTAATTGTATTACTTTTACAAATAATTTACTATACATCATAATAAATGAAATAAATGAAATACTTAAATTTATAGTATCCTTTTCCACGGTTTTCATAAATATTCGTCTAGAAGTATTAAATCTAGTAGATTAAGGTTTTGTTTAGTACCGTTTTTTTCTGCTTATCTGTTTAATTCTTTCAAGTTTTGTCGGGTACGTCCATTAAATATACCAAAACAGTTGACGAATTAATTATAATTCAAATAAATATTGATAATTAAAAACAAAATAGTTAATCAAAAATGGTCAAAAATGTTCATCAAAAATGATTAATCAAAAATGATTAATCAAAGACTGTTGACCAATTTCTGTCGGTAAAATTATTTAACGAAAATTAGTACACAATGGAAAAAATAATAGCACAACATACAAAAAAAATAAATAAATAAATTATATTAATTTTCACTATTTAGAAAGCCGGAAGGGCAAGACTTTATTTTTTAACTTTTTTCAATAACCATCATTTATATTACGCGTATTTTTAAATTCTAGTTGGTTTTCAAAATTTATATATATATTATTATATATATATATATATATATATATATATATATATATATATATATATATATATATATATATATATATATATATATATATATATAATATATATATATATATATATATATATATATATATATAAACTTCATTATTTGTCATTTAATGAAATACTTGTAAATTATGAAAAAGGAAAAGTAGCCTATCTGTCAGTTCAGGAGAAATTAGATTTCTTTTCACAGTGTAAATGTTTCCTTCCCGGATAAACATTCTTCACCAAGAACACTTGAGCAAGGAAAAAACAAGTATTTTCTTGCTGAGCCAGGAAGATAACTTAGTTGATATTAAGACCTGTACTCTTTTCTATCACAAATAGTATCATCTGGTTTCGACTTGTACTCTTTTCTATCACAAATAGGATCATCTGGTATATCGTCTTTTATTGATTGTTTTTCCTTAAGTGGAGAGGAAGAGTAATTCCCGACATCATTACACCATGTAACACAATTTTTGTTCCTAGCTTGCGAGTGCTATTTTCAGATGTCTTTGATAATGTATGTAAAACGCTAATTTTTCCTTTGAAAATAAAAAAAAAAAATTTGGATTGTCCCCTCCAGTATAATTTGTCATTTTAACCCCGGCAGGCAAACCCCGGTTTTCCCTGATTTTTAGACGGGGCCGGGGTTAGCTGGGGCCGGGGCCCAGGTCGGTTATATATATATATATATATATATATATATATATATATATATATATATATATATATATATATATATATATATATATATATATATATATATATATATATATATATATATATATATATATATATATATATATATATATATATATATAAAGTTGAGATAGCTATGTTCCTTGTGAACTTCAATCTAATCAGAAAGGTTAAAGCCAACACTAAGGGTCTCCACATATTATTTATTACAGTGTGAACGTTTCAAACCTTAACTCGGTCCGTCCTCAGCACAATCTAAGTTCTAAAAATTTTCTAATTTAAAATATAAACCAAATAATTTCATTAATTATATATAAAAATACTAAAATAATAAAAATAACAATTACAATAAAATAATAAAAAAAAAATATATATAAGAATTATATTGATATTAAAATAACAAACAAAAACCAAGACTAAAGTCGAAATTTTGCATCACCAAGAAATATTAAAAAGGCTGGACTATTTAGGAAAAAGGACTTCATCACTGTGTGAAAAGAACAGTAGAAGAAGCTTGATCATTTAAGGATGGGGAATGAGTTTTTATATATAAAGACTCCAATATCCTACGATCAAGAAGAGAAGACGAATGTCGGAGTATAGAGAAATCGGAAGAAGAAAAAGGATGGGTATCTCCATGGTCTCTTATGGCAGAGTGTTCCGGAGAAGAAAGAGGAAGGTCAGTTCTGAAGGAAACTCCTCTATGTTTATCAATCCTCACTTTTAATTGTAGACCAGTTTGGCCTACATAAGCCGCATTACAGCTGGCACACTTAAATAAGTATATTAATGAGGATCTGAGAAACACTGGGATAGATTCCTTATGTCTGAAGAAAGTGTGAATTGAGAGAGAGTTAGAATTTATAAGAATAAACTGGCACTGGGGGAATGTAGCCTCAAGTACAGTAAGAATAGATTTGTTAAGTTGGGATGTAAGGGATCCTATAAAAGGAAGTTTTAGATATATTTTTTGTTTAGGAACAGTAGGAAAATGATGAGCAGGTCTGAAGATATTAACGAGGAACTCGTTAATACTTTTTTCCACTTGGAACTTAGGGAATAGATTAGAATGGAAAAGAATTTTAATAAATTCCATCTCTTTATGGAATAAATGCCAGTCAGAGCAAATTTTAAATGCTCTATAGATTCTAGATCTTAGACCTGATAGAATAAACTTAAGAGGTATGTTGCTGAAATAGTTTGTAGCAAGAAGGGTAGAAGTAGGTTTTCTATAAACATGTTTTAAATATGTTGTTAATATGAGTAACATATACATCAAGAAAGGATATGGAATTATTAACTTCTTGTTCCATGGTGAATCTCATGCTGTTGTGTCTCTCATTCATATAATGTAGAAACATATTGGCATGATCTTTCTCCTTGAAAACTACGAAGCAATCATCCATGTAGCGGCGATAAAGAAGGGGTTTGAATAGAGGGGGGCATTGCCTGATCCATTGTTTTTCATAATAGCAGAGAAAGCTATTTGCAAAAGCAGGACCTAAAGGAGAGCCCATAGCCATACCATCAATTTGGCTATATAGTTCCCCGTCGAAAAGTTAAATAGAATCTTCAACAGACAATTTTAAAAGTTTGGTGAAGGAGGGAAGATAAATAATAAATAACAAGGAACGAAGCTATCTCAACTTTATTAATAAGAAAATATGACGAAGCCACATTAAAGTTATTCAGAAAATTTCAATCTACATTAAAGAAGTATGAAAAGGCCAAACTGGACTATCGCTTTCTTTCAATTTGTAAGGGTTATAATTATACTCCTAAATTTATGCGATTCAAATTGTATAAAGCAGAGTTAATGAAGTCGCCCTTATATAAATCATGTACTTCTAAACTTCTTCTACGAGAACTAAACTCTAAACAAAGGTACATTTTCAATCTTGATAAATCACGGAAGGATTTAGAGAAGGACCTGAAAATGAAGTTGTCTCCTTTAGATTTTATTTACGCTAATAGAATATGCCAAAAGAGTGTTAACTCCTTTAAAAATAACATTCTTCGTCGTCATAACTCTAAGTTGGATAAACTAGGACTACGTACTAATCTTGAATCTGATCCAAACAAAATTGTGACGAACATCAGTGACAAAATTCTTAAGAAAGATGAACTGAGGATTTTGGCTTTAGGACTCGACTTTAAGTTACCTATATTTAGACTTGATTTTCACAGCTACTTCTTAAGCTTTGAAAAAGCTTTACATTCTCTTAATGAATTGCTTCCTTTACCTACCTCAAAATATAATGTTAAAAATGAATTCAAACATCTGTCAAACAAGTTTTTCTTCAAATTTAACAAATTTAAAAACTTCTGCCCAGTATTTTCATTCAACGACTTGAAGATCCTTCGTTCTCTCAAAAAGGATAAATCTATAATTATAAGCAAGCCGGATAAAGGGTCGGGAGTTGTTATCATGAATAGAAGTGATTACATTACTAAAATGAAACAACTTCTTTCAGATACAACAAAATTTAAAAAATTAAAAACAGACGTCTTTAAATACGTTTTAAAACTTGAAGATAGAATAAATACCTTTCTACGTTCGTTATCTTCAAGGAATATTTTAACTGAAAATTACAATAACCTCTTTACTTCTGGGTCTGTTCCAGGTGTTCTATACGGCCTTCCTAAAATACACAAACCTAATATTCCACTACGACCTATCCTTTCTGCTATTAACTCTCCAAACTACAATCTTGCCAAATTTTTTGTTCCTATCTTAGATCCTCTAACTAAAAACGAGTATACCTTGTCAGACACCTTCGACTTTATCAATTGCCTAAATTCTTCTTCTTTTGGCACTTGTTTCATGACAAGCTTTGATATTGAATCTTTATATACAAATCTTCCTATATCTGAAACCATCAACATCATAACTAATGAATTATTTCACAAGCAATCAAAACATAATGGGAATGGATCTTCCCTCCTTCACCAAACTTTTAAAATTATCTGTTGAAGATTCTATTTTCCTTTTCGACGGGGAACTATATAGCCAAATTGATGGTATGGCTATGGGCTCTCCTTTAGGTCCTGCTTTTGCAAATAGCTTTCTCTGCTATTATGAAAAACAATGGATCAGGCAATGCCCCCCTCTATTCAAACCCCTTCTTCTATCGCCGCTACATGGATGATTGCTTCGTAGTTTTCAAGGAGAAAGATCATGCCAATTTGTTTCTACAGTATATGAATGAGAGACACAACAGCATGAGATTCACCATGGAACAAGAAGTTAATAATTCCATATCCTTTCTTGATGTATATGTTACTCATATTAACAACATATTTAAAACATCTGTTTATTGAAAACCTACTTCTACCCTTCTTGCTACAAACTATTTCAGCAACATACCTCTTAAGTTTATTCTATCAGGTCTAAGATCTAGAATCTATAGAGCATTTAAAATTTGCTCTGACTGGCATTTATTCCATAAAGAGATGGAATTTATTAAAATTCTTTTCCATTCTAATCTATTCCCTAAGTTCCAAGTGGAAAAAAGTATTAACGAGTTCCTCGTTAATATCTTCAGACCTACTCATCGTTTTCCTACTGTTCCTAAACAAAAAATATATCTAAAACTTCCTTTTATAGGATCCCTTACATCCCAACTTAACAAATCTATTCTTACTGTACTTGAGGCTACATTCCCCCAGTGCCAGTTTATTCTTATAAATTCTAACTCTCTCTCAATTCACACTTTCTTCAGACATAAGGAATCTATCCCAATGTTTCTCAGATCCTCATTAATATACTTATTTAAGTGTGCCAGCTGTAATGCGGCTTATGTAGGCCAAACTGGTCTACAATTAAAAGTGAGGATTGATAAACATAGAGGAGTTTCCTTCAGAACTGACCTTCCTCTTTCTTCTCCGGAACACTCTGCCATAAGAGACCATGGAGATACCCATCCTTTTTCTTCTTCCGATTTCTCTATACTCCGACATTCGTCTTCTCTTCTTGATCGTAGGATATTGGAGTCTTTATATATAAAAACTCATTCCCCATCCTTAAATGATCAAGCTTCTTCTACTGTTCTTTTCACACAGTGATGAAGTCCTTTTTCCTAAATAGTCCAGCCTTTTTAATATTTCTTGGTGTTGCAAAATTTCGACTTTAGTCTTGGTTTTTGTTTGTTATTTTAATATCAATATAATTCTTATATATTTTTTTTTTATTATTTTATTGTAATTGTTATTATTATTATTTTAGTATTTTTATATATAGTTAATGAAATTATTTGGTTTATATTTTAAATTAGAAATTTTTTAGAACTTAGATTGTGCTGAGGACGGACCGAGTTAAGGTTTGAAACGTTCACACTGTAATAAATAATATGTGGAGACCCTTGGTGTTGGCTTTAACCTTTCTATATATATATATATATATATATATATATATATATATATATATATATATATATATATATATATATATATATATATATATATATATATATATATATATATATATATATATATATATATATATATATATATAAACTTTCTTTTGCTATAAGAATTTTATTCATATTTAGATTGATGATGAAGGATGGCTTCATACAGGAGACTTGGGCTGGTTTGACTCTGAAGGATTTTTGTTCATTACTGGTCGTCTGAAGGAGCTTGTAATTACATCTGGAGGTGAAAATATTCCCCCTATTATTATTGAAGAAGCGATTAAAAAGGAATTGCCGTGCATTAGTAATGCCATGTTAATTGGAGATAAAAGAAAGTGAGTGCATTTAACGAATTAATAATTATGTACTTTTATTTTTAATTTACTTTTTATGATTCTTTCATCTCTTGTCACTTCCTCTGTATATATATATATATATATATATATATATATATATATATATATATATATATATATATATATATATATATATATATATATATATATATATATATATATATATATATATATATATATATATATATATATATATATATATATATATATATATATATATATATATATATATATATATATATATATATATATACTATACTTACTTAAAAAGACGATATGATGCCAAAATACTTTATTCGGTGAAAATAGAATGCACAGAATAATGGTAATTGCAACAACAATTTAAAATAAAATGGCAATGATATTAAATAAAGATTGTAAATTATAGCAATTACTAGGCACGATATTCGTACGACCGAAATCTGTTTATAAGAAGTGGAAATCAATTGCCCACATGGTTTAATTCCCCAGACTCGCGTCAGAAGTTCTACAGAGCATCTCTTCGCCTCTTAAGGTCTGACGCCAGAGTGCCCGAATGTATTTATTCTTTTTTGCTTGCCCTCTTTTAGTTTTTGTTGTTACTAAGCCTCTCGAGCTATCGAGGGCATTTCACTCGTTACGAAATACTTTTTATTGGCCATTAGGGATTCCATATGCATTCCAGATTGTTCCTCTCTCTCTCCGTAAAATTTTCAACCTTTGTAAGTATTTAAAAATTTTGTCCATTATCCCAAAGTAATTATTAAATTAGAATTAATCCGATGAATGCAAACATTTATTTTAATCCTGAAAACTGTAACCCTTTTTCAGCAAAATTTTTCTTTAAATGATTGTCTTTTTCATTTTAATTTTTGCTATTATTAAGTAATTTGGCTTTCCGTATTTTAAAGCTCGGATATAAGTTCAAGAATTATCTTTGTTCCGCGTAGGTCTTCCTCTTTTGAAATTCTTTTAATTGGCCACGGGGAGTGCCATCTTCATTTCATGTTTTTTTCAACCTTCGAACTCTATATTTATCAAACACTGTTTCTTTGCTTTTATTTCCTCTTCCTTTTCCTTCGGTAAAGTACGTTTCCAGTTTTAGGTTCTTCACAGAGATATTCAACTATTTCCGTTCATGTTATAAGCTCTGCCAGTGTTTGTTGTTTTTCTTTTTCTTTATTAATCACCACAATTTCCCCAGTGAGAATCCCAGTCCCGTGGAGAGGGTTTTCTGTCCTTATATGGCTTTAAAGGAGGCCAAGTTATCTCCTCTTTTAGGCTAGATTTATCCACTGCTTATTATTTTTCATTTGTTGCCTTTTGTTTGACAGTTTTGGCTCTTCTTTTGGAACGGAAAGCAATTCGTCAACTAAACTACGCAAAAACAGGATTTGGCGAGTTACTTTTGTTCTTTTTTTTTTTTTATTTCGTTTGTATGTTTATTCTTAGTTTTTCTACTAAGTACTTTTCCTTCCTCTCTCTCTCTCTCCCTCTTTTTTTTTTTTTAACAAGGACCTTAAAATTTCTGATTATTTTCATCTTCATTTATTACTATAGAGCACTTCTCTGCTTCCAGTTTTGTTAGAATTTTTCTTTTGTATAGCGGTTTTCCGGTTTCGGACTTTAGCAATATATTATGTCTAAAGTTTTAAGGTTTCTAATTTTTAGGAGCATCTTTCAACTGTCTAACGTGAATCAGCTGTTCTCCAAAATTCGGCTTACTGATGATTTTCTAGACATGAAATGATTTTACTATTATCTATTAATATTATTATTATTATTTTTCTTACCATCATTTTTATTATTTTAGATCATTCAATCATCATCATCTCCCATTTAATCACAAAGAAAGGCTTGTAGATCAAGCCCTTCTCTGTGGAGGAGGTATGTGATGGAGAGAGTTCAGAAGAGCAGTGTCCGTTGTAATAAAGAAAGTATAGAGGAAATGACGCAACAATTCGACAGGCAGAAAAAGACGAAATAATTAGTGAGAACGAAAGAGACGAGAAGACGAAAAGCCTTAGACTCCACCTTTTCAAGGAGAGCTGTATGAGTGAACCATCCCAGATGTGTGAGGCATACTCTATACAGGGGCCAACAGCACCCCTATAAAAAGCAAGCACGGAGGAATGGGTTGATTCTAGAAAAATTACGAAGGCTCCTCGGAACTCTTAACGTCTTGGAAGCTTGTTTAGAAAGAGAAGTAATATGTTCCTTCTTTTGGATCACGACAAAAAAAAAAAAAAAAAAAAAAAAAAAAAAAAAAAAAAAAAAAAAAAAAAAAAAAAAAAAAAGCACCGAGAATATTATGGAAGGACGAAGGTTTGAGTTTTGTATTTTCGAGGATGTCATAGTTGTTTGGAAGGTTGAGTAGAGTAAAGAGATGGAGGAACTGAGTTTTTGAGGCATTGAAAACGACCTTGTTTTCTTAGACCCAATTTGACATAAGTGAAAGATCAAAGGCTAGTTGCTTCAAGCCCACCATTCTTGCGTCAATTAATTGCCTTTAAATTGGAATGAGTAATGGGGGTGGATGGGTGATAAAGTAATTGAGGGAAGGTCTTTAATAAAAAGTAGAAAAAGAATTGGAGGTTGGACAGATCCCTGAGGATCACCACTATTAATAGATTTAAAGAAAGAACGGTTCCCATCTACAACAGCTGCTATTGAACGACTCTTAGAGGATTGATTCCAAAAGAGGGAAGCTTAAAAATCAAAGCTTTGTGCAACACTTCTATCGAAAGCTTCGATTTGTCTAAGACGGCAGCAAAAGATGTAACTAAATGCTAAAGAACGGAGGTCCAAGAGTCAGAGAGAAGGAAAAGATCACCAGTAGAGCGCTTTTTACTTAAAATATTTAGCATCAAGCTCAGAGAGAACAGATATGAAGAAATTACAATTTAAGGCATTAATGAGTCGAGGGTTGAAGGAGAAGGTATAGCCCCGAAATCATCTGCAGTTGAATTAGTGGCAAAAGTTTGAGCGAAGAATTCAGCTTTAGAAGAGAGTAAAACGGCAGGTGTGCCGAAAGGTACTAGAAGACGAAAAAGAGTAAAAAGCAAAGTTTGAGTTGACATTTTTTTTGCAAAATGCCAGAAAGAACGTGAGGAAGAGGAACAATAAAGATTATTTGTAGTTTAGTTTAAAGGAAAGATTATAGAATGTACGTCTCCATTCCACAATAACCTCGGTAATGCGCTCTGCACACTCCGATGGACCCTTTCCACAGAAGAGATAATCATTCCACTGGAAATTGAAGAAGTACGACCCCAAACCTGACCAGTTTGCGCACTGAAATGTCATAACGTTTCTTCGCAATAGGCGAGGATTTTTCTTGCGAAAGACTTGAAAAGATAGAAGAGGATGCATAGATAAAAAAGTGGTCGGAAGTACCCATAGGAAGTTAGAGTTTGACAGTATAAGGAGAAGAAGGATTAGAAGTTTTAAAAAAGGTCTAGAATGTTGAGTTCATCTCCAAGACGATTAGGGATCTGCACCAACTGCTCAAGTTCGTTTTGGATTGGGAATTGGGAAGCATGTTCACCGACTGTATTATGAAAACTAGAAGAAAGTTACTGTCGGCCTTGAACATTGAAATCACCTAAAATGATGATTTCTGAGAAAGGAAAAGAAGAGAAAATATTCTCTATTTTAGAGTTTAGATGGTCAAAGAATTTAGGGTAGTCAGTAGAATTAGGAGATGAATAAGCAGAACAAATGAATTTAGTGGTAGAATGGCAAGGGAGCTTAAGGTACATGGTGAAAAATTAATAAGACTTCAAGTTAGGGACACGAGACCAAACAAAATCATCTCGTATAAATGCATAACAACCTCCTTTGGCTGAAATTAAGGATAAAGACAATAAGAGGAAACAGAAAATGGTTTGCTAGCAGAACGCTCAAGCACCTTAGTTTTGATCAAGAATATGAAGAGAGGTGGTGTTTAACAAAATGGAAATTGGATTGAAGAAGGCGAATGTAGCAGAAATTAATTAAGAAAATATATATAGAGAGACTTTGATGTGGATTAGGTCAGACTCTGTTGTCTGAAGTGTTCATACGAAAAAAAAACATCAGTATTCGTAAGGAAAACAATCAGGTAAGATCAAATGTAAGTTAATAGCTCTGTATCAACATAGGCTAGTTTTATTCACAACATGTTACTTGTATTCAATATCCCCATATTCTTTAATGCTGCAGTGACTATAGCAGCAGTGGCCCTATAGCTTACTCGAAACATGTTCTATTATCGCTAAATGTTTATAGTGAAATTTTGCACAGACTTTCAGACCATGATACTAACTCCTGGGCATAGCGTATTTTTGAAATTTTTTTAAAAATGGTATGTTTTGACCCGCCCTATTATTATTATTATTATTATTATTATTATATATATTATATATATTATATATATATATATATATATATTATATATATATATATATATATATATATATATATATATATATATATATATATATATATATATATATATATATATATATATATATATATATATATATATATATATATATATATATATATATATATATATATATATATATATATATATATATATATATATATATATATATATATTAGGGATGGAGCGATACCAAAATTTTTACCCATACCGATACCTAAAAATTACCCGATACCCGATACCTAAAAATATGCCGATACTTGCCGATACTACCGATACTTTACTCTTATCCAAAAATTTTGCCGATACCGATACCGATACAGTATCGGAAAACATGCCGATACTTACCGATACCGATACCGATACTTCACTCCATCCCTATATATATATATATATATATATATATATATATATATATATATATATATATATATATATATATATATATATATATATATATATATATATATATATATATATATATATATATATATATATATATATATATATATATATAAATAGGTACCTTACAATCCTGTTGACTCTTAAATCAGAAATGGACTTGGATTCCGGAATGCCACAAGATCTCCTTACTCCTCCATGTCAAAAGTGGATGCGTCAGTATAACTGTAAAGCTTCGACTGTTTCCGAAGTTCTAAATGAAATTCAAAAGAGTCGAAATACTTCAGTTGGTCTTGCTATACAGAAGGGAATTGAAAGGTGATTTAAATAATTTAAAAAATAGAAATAAATAGTTATAGCAAATTTTTCGATGTTTTGTAAACTTTCTGCTATTTTTCTTTATTAATTCAATTTATGATTTTCTAAATGTTGTCCATCGTTTAAAGTTTTTAGGAATAAAACTTTGAAGTTAAATAATTATATTTCCTAACATGAGTTTATGTATTATTAAATATTTTTTCATGATTTATTATAGAAACTTTCTTCTTTTTAGGTACAACAATCAACATGCAATATCTAATGCCCAGAAAGTACAGAATTGGACAATTTTACCTCATGATTTTTCCCTTCCTACCGGGGAATTAAACAATACTCTTAAAATTAAAAGACCTTACGTACTTGAGAAATATGCTGATGTTATTGACAAAATGTACAACGAAGCTCCGAAGATTAAAAGTAAACTCTGAAAATATCAGCAAAAAAATATCCTCGTAATCTTGAATTTTCACCAAATTTCATTAGGAGTTTTAATTAAAAGTAAAATTTACATTCAGATATTCTGCTGCTTCTTTGCTTTTTTTATTTTCAGCGTATCAGTATAAAGTTACTTTCATACTGATCAGTTAATTATATATTGTTATTGTTTTGATATTTTTAAAGATTTAAATGTTGTTTACAAATTACATTACAAAAATAAAAACGGTAGTATTTTTTATCCTACAGTATGATTTTTAAATGCTATTAAAGAGTTTTAAGAACATATTCTGACTCTATTTTTGGTTTAAAAAAAGGTCAGAACTGCTTGGTCATATTTACCCATGAATTCCAGGAGACACTGATAACCGAGCTAATCTCTTACTCTTAACTGCGTTGAGTGCTGGCACACTGAAAAATTATACTCCTAAGTTACCGTGACTTCGATTTGAATTGAAGAAATTCTGGACAAGGGTTATAATTTAGCTGATCAATGATATTGATTTAATATTAGGCACACAATCTACATTAATATGAGATCAATGATATTGATTTAATATTAGGGACATAATCTACATTTTGTTTACCTGAGACTGATGATGTATTTGGTAAACAATCTTTTATGCTAAGATTTCTATTGGTATTGTATTAAAAAGAGATTGTGAACAAATACTCAAACTAAACACACCTTCCCTATAACCAATAGGTGGATTCATCATTAAAACTTGCTCACCACTTAAACACTCGTGTATTCAACATTACTACTCTATCAGAGGAAATCAATCATGGTGAAGCGATTAATGTAGTGGAAAAAGAGAAAGTGGAATGTAATGCAAGTTATGAGACTTTAAATGAAGTATTAGTTGATTTTGGGGAAATTAAAGAAAAAGAACGGGAAAGTGATTCAGGCAACATGTTTACTCATACAGAGGGAATTAATCATTAATGAGTTTAGAGAAATCTTATGTAATTTAATTGTTATATTATTTTTGATGACATCTTAGTTGATGATAAAGTAAATAAAAAAGAAAGTTGTAGAAAATAAATGTTGCAAAAACACATCTGTTGTTCGTTAATAACTGCAAAAAGGATTTCTCAGAAAAAAAAATGCATTTGGTTCGGTATACTTTTCAGAATGGGGAAAAAGATAGCATAAGTAGACCAATCATGCCTTTATTTTGGGAGGGTCAGGTCTCCTATTTGTTAAGTGAAAATAAAAATTTAGATCTTATGAAACAAGTTATTTGGTGTCGGGAAAATGAAAATATAATAAAAAGAACAAACAATTTTAACTATTTACAGAAGGAATGTCAAGAGACCAGTTTTCTCCCACTTATGTGTGTCCTAAAATAGATAGGAAAATTATCCATAGGTAATATTGATTTTCTTTCCATTATTTGTGTATTATTAGAAAATCCTTATATGTTGCTTCTTAATAGATAAAACTATGGTTTTCCCAAAGTATCAAAATACATCCTAAACTTAGAATTCTTTTATAGAATGGCAACGTTTTACATGTTTTTTTGACTCGTTTTATGTATGGGGAGCGAGGAATTAGAACCTGCCGTATTTAATTTCGACAGTGTAAGTCGCTTTTTTTATAATTATGATTTAGCCGTTTTTAATTAAGATACTCATCAACGCCTGAAGAGTCTTCGGAGAGATGAGTGTTATCCCATTTAACTTTTAAATTAATTGTAGCCATTATAGTAGTTATATATTCTTTAATTCTTATGGTAGGAATCTTTAGAGCTTTGTATGAGAAATTAGGTCCCAATTAGACCAACTCAAACCTGATATTTTGTTTTGCTATTTTCAATTAAAGTTGATTTTTTTTTTACTATGTTCGGGTTGAGTTAGTGCATTCCTTTTAACTTGAATTTTATATTTGACTTAACTCAAAGTTTACTTAACTTTACTGTTTAACTGGGCCTTGGTTTTTGAGCAGAGGTGTTGGGAAATTTCTATGGTGCTGAAACCCCAGAAAGCGTTTAATGCAGATCAGTGGCTGCTCTGCCAAGAATAAACCTAATTCTATAACATTTTAGCCTATAAATTAATAAAGAACTTGATAAAGGAACTCGCCATTTAAAATGTTCTTCAAATTGTCAAATTAGGGGATTTACTTTATTTCCAAGATGTTAAACTTGGACCTTCAGCATATTACGTGTAAGCTCATAAATAAATTTTAATAAGGGGATGGTCCAATTTTTTGAAAACTTTCTATTTTTTGACCGATCGAGCTGAAATTTTCAATATATATGCATTTTTCCCGATAATCAAAGTTTATTCTGAACGTTTTTCTGAGTTTATAAAAGTTTGAAAGTTATTTAGATTTTTTGTTGAAAATAAAAGTGAATTCTTAGTAGAGCAGCAACATATCTGCATTAAGGGCTTTCTGGGGTTTCAGCGCCATAGAAATTTCCAACAGTATAAAAGTTCCCATGTTTCCTAACCAAGCCCTTTCTGTACCTAACCTTAGTCATAAGCTGGCAAGTTGTCTAATATATATATGTAAAACAATTTTTGCATTATTAAAGAAGGCATTTAGGAATACACACCAAAAATAAGTGAATAGCTGGGTCAAACCACTGGTCCACATGAATTGAAAATTTAACTGAACAATCTTAACCCCAATTTCTTGGATATGCAGGAGACGATTTTTGATATCACGTCTAGGAAAAAAGTTATAAGCACTCGAATTTTTTTTTTTTTTTGTTGTTTTTTTTTTTTTAAATTTTTAAAAAATTTTTTCCGGAGAAAAAAATTATTTAAAAAAAATAATCCTACAATTTTTTTATTTTTGGATATTGTTTGGATGAGGGATAGGTCTACAACTTTTATTTAGAGCATTATTAAAATCTATTTGCTTGAAGAAAGATATAGTTTCTCAAACTTTTGAAATTTTTTAAAATTGGACAAAAAATGATAGATAGTTTTATCTACTAAGAAGCAACATATAAGGATTTTCTAATATAGTTGAGGATTCTTGCTTTGGGTTGAAGCAATGTTCCTACTAGGCTAAATTTTATGTAATTTACTACTTTAAAATTTATTTGAGCTTACACAAAATAAGTCAATCGTCCAAGTTTTTATCTTGGAAATAAAGTAAATCCCCCAAATTTCCCCTTTTTTTAACAATTTGAAGAAAATATTTAAATGGTGAGTTCCTTTTTCAATTTATTTTATTAACTGTAGGTTAAATTTACTAGTATTAGATTTATCCTTAGTAGAGCAGCAACATATCTGCATTAAGGGCTTTCTGGGGTTTCAGCGCCATAGAAATTTCCAACAGTATAAAAGTTCCCATATTTGCTAACCAAGCTCTTCCTATATCTAACCTTAGTCAAAAGCTGGCAAGTAGTCTAATATATATGCAAAACAATTTTTGTATTATTAAAGAAGGCATTAAATACCATAAGTTTGATTGAAGTTGATCAAATTCAACTGCTGGATTTGTTTGGAAATCTACCCAAAAATTTTTACACTGTGAGATATCATAGTTTAAGGTTGTGCTTTGATATGTGCTGTGCCACTTTACAGTTGATCCTAGTCTTGTTCTATATATTAAATTTTAATGTAGGAGATAATGAGAATGATATGAAAAAACTGAAAACTTTTTTTTTTTTTTTTTTTTTTTTTTTTTTTAACTTTATTATATGGGTAATTGTTCACCTCCAAATAACGTGGAAGAATCTTGGGGTTGTAGTATAAATCATTCCAACTCTAAGCCTTGTTGTTTTGGGTTGCATCTCTTTATTATTAATCTCCTCATAGTGAGTAAATTGATTTCAAACCCAGATTTGGAAAAATATTACCCCATAGATTAATTACTAGATTCACATTGGGAAATACAAACAAATGTATTGAGTTCCATTTCCTACTTCATCCTTAAATTCAAACATTATTCCAAGCAAGAACCAAAATAAGTATATTTTAAATAGTTACCAAATAGGAAACCAACAATATCTTGAAGATCTGAAATTGTACTCTCAGTTTTCAAGGAGCCATCAGTATATTGAATGTACCATAAAGTATTTTCAGGTTTCTGTGTCAGATTTTAAACTCAAATATGATTTTTCCTTTATTATTAAATTAAAACTTAAGCTTACAAACCAACTCCCATTCGATAGAGGTAAAGTTCATATTTGTTTAAATAATTTTGTTGAACATGATACAGCGATCAATCTGTTCCTAAGGAGCAAAGTACCAATGATGCACTGGAAAAGTGACCAAAGCAAAATGTTGTTCCTAAGGGCTACAATAGTTTTAAAGGTTCTTAGATATTAAGTAAAACTTTCCATTAGCATCCGTATATTTTATAATTATGGTGTAATCGAGTAGTTTAGTACATAAGTTAAAAATAAATAAACAAACAATTTTTAGGTTCATAAATACTTATTTAGTTGTTTCATCTCATTTCATTTATTTATATATTTTAATTTTTTGTAAAATATTCAATGTTCCTATTATTTTTTTATTTTTTTATTTTTTTATTTTTTTTTAAATATTCAAATTGTTCAGTTTAGATAAATTGAACCATTTGGGTGAGAGTGTACATAAAATTAATTTTCTTACAAAATATTAAGTCATTATTTTATATTTATTAGTTTCTAAAAAACGGAGAGTAAAGTAATACTCTTAAATGATGAAGTTAACTCTGGTAAAGGCATGTATGAAAGTGAACCCAAAT